>LPNX010262618.1:987-72644 GCA_001517045.1 Pseudotsuga menziesii
TACATTAAGAAGTATCATGGACTTATTTGTTTTATAAATGAATTGGAAAATTATCTATAGGGATATACAAACAAGTATTATTCTCTCATGCACTAGGTGTTAATAACACACAAAATAGGCCCTTTGAGCAACAATTGATTATGAAATTCATTGACAAAGGAGAGGACCTCCACAAATGATGAAAATGTAATCGTTTTCTAAATGTTGCATATCGCACTTGCGATATATCGTATATGCGTTTTGTAAATTTACATATCGCATATGCGATATATCGCATATGCGTTTTGTAAATTTACATATCGCACTTACGATATATCGTATATGCGTTTTGTAAATTTACATATCGCATATGCGTTTTGTAAATTTACATATCGCATATGCGATATTTAAAATTAGAAAACGTGAATGCGATATATCAGATATGCGATATATATTTCCATGAACCTTAGCCTTGTGTTTGGGCTCGGGTTATTCCGAACGTACCATCAATAACGCATATGCGTTCTTGATTTACACTTCGGAAGTGCGTTTCTGATTTCCTAAGTGGCACCAAAAAGTGGAACCAACTTCGTGCGAGCGCCCTATTAACATTATTTTTAATATATAACTTAATCATAATATTTTAATATTTATAACAAAATGTCTTTTTATTGCCAAACCAACAAAAAAATTAACTTGATATTCAAAAGTTGAATCAAGTTACATAAATCCAATGTTGGTGTTAAGGCCTTTTTCAAAAAGGCATTTATAATTCTCCATCCACCTCTTACAAAATATACTCCATTACTTGGAACTCTTAATAATCTAAAAAAAGGCTATCAAAATATATTCGTTGGAATAGACATATCATCTAGCCAAAAAAAATATTTCTTGTGAACATAAGATTCAACAATAGTTTTTCATGAAAGAGTCCAAAACATGCAATAGTTTTTCGTGAAAGAGTCCAAAACATGCAAAAAACTTCATGAAATAGTTAGAAGAGGGAAACCACTTTTTTGTCAATGACATTATCATCAAAAAATTCTTCAAAATGTAGAAATCCATCCATATGACACACTACCTCCTTGGATAAGGCATCAACATCAGAGTTAAATTCTCCGTAGATATGGAAAAATGATATCCCAACAAAAGACTCCTTGATTCCATAATCATGCTCATCTCGTGTGAAAGATGAAGGAAATTAAGACTAGATTTTCGAGAAGCCAATTCAATAATTACCTTTGAATCATCAACTACATGAAAAAACTGAACGTGCCTCTTTTCAATAAACCATAAGAGGCCCCATGTTGGATTTATCTTATTACAGAGAGGGATGGGGGGCGAGGGGGGGGGGGTGAATCAGTAATTGTGCATATATATATATATATATAAAATTTACCTATTGTATATCTATAAATATATATGTATGATTACAGTAGTGAGAGATTGCAATTTCCAAACATGAGCACCCACTCATTTCAAGTGTAAACCTAATCCCATAGTACAATCTATGGGTTGTTGGCATCGACCTACAACAACTTCAATTTGTGCGATCACCTACTCATGATCTTCGGGAACTGACCTGAACAGATATCTATTTGACTGCGCAAACTATGATCTATGGCTTCAAGCTCTGACCTATGGACAACTATAATATTTGGTTGTGGAAGCACCAACTTCCAATTGCGTTCTCCGGTGCTGTCTGGAAGGAGTATCCAATCCCCCAAGTTTTATCTGCTTCAACAGAAAGGATTCTACAACACCCCAATTATATTTCAGCTACAAATGGAAGGAGGCTCCAACCGCCTTGGTTTTATCTGCACCAACATAAAGGATGCTACAACACCCTAATTATTTTCTCCAACACTAACTGGAAGGAGGATACAACCCCCTTCTCCTTATCCTATCTGACCTAGTTGATATGAAATAAGATTGTATTGAAAAACTCCAAACAAAAAAATACCTTATCCTTGTGAATATATTCACAATATACAAGTATTGTAGCTTCTTTGATCTACATCTGAATATCAATGTTTGGACAGACAGTTGAAAAAACCACAATGTGTGATAACCATTGCAAACTATATATAATTTATCACTCATACACTTCTACTCTTGTTCTATTTGTGTCATTGATTGAGTAAGAATATCACACATCCAAAATACAGGTATCATCTTCATCTATTGTGTTTCTTCGATGTTTATCACTCACTATTTTTGTTCACTCTAGCTACGCTACGAAAATATACTTACTGTAATCAATAATCCATTGACACCCCAAAGAATTTCTAAGCTTGTCCAAACAAATTATCTTAGATATTCATTCTTCACAAGCTTACTTCACCACATCCACCTCTTGCTTATTTATAGTCTTCTTGGCTCAAGAGATGTGTCCACTTAGTAAAGTTCCTCATCCTTGGATGTTGCCCCATTTTTTTGTGTTTTCATCAATTTAGGATCTATGTCAGCATGCCACTTATCGCAATTCATCTTTGTGTGGTGTATGGAACACATATGCCAACTTCCTTGTGGGATTTATACACAGTTTGTTTTTCTTCATTCACAAGTCTCAGAAATGGTATTTGCGCATATGTTCCATTTTCAATGTTCTTATTTATGTATTATTATATGTACATTTGTGACTATTATCAGAAATTCTCAATAAATGCGGACAAAGATTGTTTCCCTAGTCTGCATGGGGCATATATAGAATAAAAGACCACAGTAATGCATCCTCTCCCTAGATTGTTAAAGTACTTGAATTTGAATATTTCTTCACTCAACAATGAAGGTGATCCTTGTCTCATGGATTCCTTTCTGATTAGTGGTACCTGAAAAAGAATATGAAGAAGAAGATGCAATAGTGAAAGCAACAAGATAATACAATGATATATAGTAATGATTAAGGATAAAAGTAATGAACAATTGATATTAACACAAATCATTCATGGGAAAGGGGAACATATTTGTATTAAGAGTAAACAGAGAAGAAAACTACAACCAAAGCCTTGATGTTGAAGCTTCGTTCTCACAATGTCTTTGACTCACTTTCACACATACATGCTTTACAAACTCTACAAGACTCTCACTCACAAGACACACTCTTTGCCTCCTATACAAGTAATGATTCCAACAACATAAAAGTTCTCTATTGATTCTCCTCCCTCTCTCCATTCATGAAGTTTGTATTTATTTTCATGTCCCCAACCCTCTGATCGGCAAAGAGGACGCGACTGAACATGCTAACTACACACCCAGGAAATCTAGCCCCGTGAACACAATATAAAATGCATTGGAAATAAACTACACAGATGCATAAATGATTATCAAAGAACGGAAGAAAATTCATTCATTCATGACATTTAACTTGTTCATATTGATTTATAAAACAAACATAGTTGCAAGGACTTAAGCACAAGAATACTTATCTTCAGGAAAGCTTGTCTCGCAACCAGCTATGTTGTTGCAACGTTCCACCCAACCATAGGCCTGTGTGCTCATCAATCTCTCAGCAACACTTCCACTGTCAAGCTGGGCATGATTCCATAAGGAGTAAGGGGAAACTAGCAGGCTCACACATAGCAAAGGATACACAACAATACATAGCGAAGCCAACAGAGTTGGATTTATCAGGCTATTAGGAGCTGGAAATGCTGGTTGCTGAGATAGTGGGCTCACTGAAGAGCTAAGGACACCTACACCAGAGATATCCTGACTTATAATACATCCACACACACCCAACACAAGGAAACCATAAATGGAGAAAACCCTGCAACTTCCTTAGAGATAGAATCATCACCAAAATAGAAAATCCCAAAACAGTAAGTGATCTCCCGACAACAGTAACCTTCTTCTTATCTAGCCCCAGTGTCTTATTCTTCCCCAACTATGCACTACACTTGAGTGTGTATGTGATGTGTGTTAAATAGAGAAGTCACCTCTCTATTTATACTACTTCCCGGCATGACTAAAACCCTACTAGGGCCAACTTCACTAAGTGAGTCTAATAACCCTAGTGCCCCGAAATTGCAGGGACTTTAACCCTTAGATAATAGGAGAGTTACCCACAATGACTTTTTTACATTATAGATCCTCCTGATCGGAACATTGGGGCATGACATCATGACTCAATTACATTATAGACACATCCCAGAATAAACATCAGGTTACAAGACATAAGATACATAGATGGATACATTTCGAAGTTACAAATACATCAACACTCCCTCTTAACTAGGAAGGTATTCTTTTGACACAATTTTCAGCACCGGTCTTCTTCTCTGTATCGACTAGATCACCTCGTCATCTTCAAGTCTTCCAGTCTTCTTCGTCATCAAGTCTTCTTCGTCTTCGAGTCTTATTCGTCTTCTTTGTCTTCAAGTCATCTTCTACTTCAATTCTTCTTCATCACGGGATCTGCATCATCACGATTACTGGATCATCACTGCTGGATCATCACTTGATCTAGATCGTCATCAAGTCTGGATCATCATCACATCTGGATCATCACTTAATCTAAATCATCATCAAGTCTGGATCATCATCACATGCTATCTCAGAATGGTGCTATCTCGATTCTTCTCATCACAGGAAGTTCTACAGAGTTAATCCTGTAGGCCTACCCTTCATGTAGGTATTCATCAGCTCTTATATCTGACACTTAAGTCAGAATGGCCTGCCCAACTCTTACATCTGACCTCATCTTGTCAGAAAGGACCAGCACTCACATCTGACCATGTGTAAACACATCGCGCTAGAATGGCTCAGCACTTATATCCAATCATGTGCAAGCACATTGCATTGAAAAGGCTCTACACTTACATCCGACCTCATCCTGTCAGAAAGGCATAGCATTCACATCTGACCATGTGTAAACACATCGCGCCAAAATGGCTCAGCACTTATATCTAACCTCATCCTGTCAGAAAGACTCTGCACTTACATTCAACCATGTGTAAACACATCACATCGAAAGCGTGTACACTAACATCTGATCATGAAGGAACTAATCCTATCATCGCATCAGAATCACCCCCAGTCCCAGACTAAGCTACCTGGTAACTGACCAGGTGCCTCCATTCTCCCAGAGAATGGCAATTGCCCTTACATCTGACCTACTCGTCAAAATGGTCAACTCTTACATCTGACATGGGAGGAACTTAATCCTTTAGCCATGACAGAATGGTTCAGCCCTTACATCTGATCAAGTGGGAACACATCCCTCTCTCATATCAGAATGGTTTCTCAGTCCTAGACTGAGTTTTCCTGGTAACTGACCAGGCACCTCCATTCCCAGAATGGCAACAACCCCTATATCTGATCACTTAGGAACCAATCCTACAGTCGCATCAGAATGGCTCAGCACTCATATATGATATGTAAGGAACCAAATCCTCTCACCATGACAGAATAGCTCAGCCCTTACATCTTACAATGGAAGGAACTTAATCCTCTCCCATGTTAGAATGGCTCACGGACTCATCACTTCCCTTTGGAGGGAACCTCAATCTGGAGAACACCAAGCTTCTCTCTGAAGTACTCAAAATTCACCCTAGCCAATGGCTTCGTCAACACATCAGCTATTTGATCATCCATCGCAACATATTGGAGCTTCACTGCTCCCCTCTACACCATATCCCTGATATAGTGATACTTGATCTTGACATGCTTCGACTTGTCATGGAACACTGGATTCTCTGACAACTGCATGCAACTCTGGTTGTCACAATGTATACAAGTAGCATCCAACTAGAGATCAAATAAATCATACAATAGCTTCCTCAGCCATACTGCCTCACAACTAGCTGAACAAGATGCAACATACTCTACTTCATCTGTACTCAGTGCCACACAGGATTTCTTCTTGCTAAACCAAGATATCAAACCTGATTCCATACTAAAGCAACACCTTGAAGTGCTCTTCCTATCGATGGCACCACCTGCCCAATCTAAATCAACATAAACCTCCAAGTTAATCTTATGATTCGCCTCGTACTTGAGCCCATAATGAACTGTACCCCTCAGGTACCTCAGAATACGCTTTCCAGCAATCAAGTGAACATTTCTTGAATCTGTCAGGAACTGGCTCAAGGTGTTCACAACAAAGCAAATGTCTGGTCTCGTGTTCGTCGGGTACATTAAGGACCCAATCATCTGACGATACATCATAGCATCAACCGACTCTGATGAAGCATCACTCAATAGCTTAAGGTTCGATTCCATAGGCCTTGGCCATGGCTTTGTAGTCCATCATCCCAAACCTGTTCAAGATCTCTACTTACCTTGTCCAAGGGAGATTCCATCTACACTCTGCCATACCTCCATGCCTAGGAAATAATGCATCATTCCCAAGTCCTTCATTTTGAACTCGGCAGCAAGCTTTCTCTTTGTATTAGCAATCAACCCATCCATACCTATCACAAACATATCATCTACATATAGTAGGAGCATCACTGGGTTTCCATCTTCAACCTTGTAGTACAGGTTGGAATCTGCTTTACTCTTGGTAAAGCCCAAACTGGATAGAAAGCTATCAATTTTTCCGTACCAAGTCCTATTTTCCTGTTTCAAACCATACAGGGCTTTCTTCAATCTGCACACATGAGACTCTCTATCATGTGTCTCAAAACCGAGAGGTTGTTCTACATACACTTCCTCTTCCACTACACCATTCAAGAAGGCAGTCTTGACATCCATCTAGTGTATATTCCATTTCATCACTACAGCCAGAGCTAGTACTAAACTGATGGAAGTGTATCTAGCTATAGGTGCAAAGGTTTCTTCATAATCTATTCCTTCTTTCTGAGAGAAACCTAGAGCCACAAATATTGCTTTATATTTTTCAATGCTACCATTTGTAACATGCTTGATCTTGTAGATCCATTTGGAAGTTACAAATGACTTCCCTTTTGGTCTTGGGACAACATCCCAAACATCATTTTTCATGATCTATTGGTACTCTTCGATCATAGCATCCTTCCATTCTTTTCATTCTGTCGCTTCTTCATAACTGGAAGGTTCTTTATCAATGAAATCACATAGTAAAGCTACATACCCGGAGCAGGATCTGGTCCTCTTTCTTTCTCTGTGATTTTCTTCTAGAGCCCCATATCTTTCTGCACCTTGGATAATTTCATGTACCCAATCAGGTTTCCTCTTAAGAGGATTCTTCTCCAAAGGTGGATCTACAGGTCTTTGTGGTTCTTCAAATTCTCGATATTCTTCTTTAGTTTCTTCGTTCATGGTTGTATTATGAATTCTGGGTGCTTTTGCTTCTTTAGGTTCTTCAGCAGGTCTCTTTCTAGATTTGTTGTAAGCTGTCTTCATCAAATGTCACATCCCTGGTGATGTCAATCTTCTTGTATCCTGGGAAATATATTTTGTAAGCCTTTGAGCTTTCAAAGTATCCCACAAATATACCCTTCTTTCCTGAAGGATCTAATTTTGTTCTCTTCTCTTTTGAAATGTGTATGTAAACAGGACAGCCGAATATTCTGAGATGGTTGACTTCTGGTTTCTTGTCGGAGAAGACTTCTTCAGGAGTCTTGTTCTCGAGTACTCTATATGGAGTACAGTTCTGTACATACACCGTTGTTCTGGCATCTTCCGCCCAAAGATGCATAAGAAGATCTTGATCATGAAGCATAGCTCTTGCAACTTCCATGATAGTTATGTTCTTTCATTCTGCAATCCCATTCTGTTGTGGATTATAAGGAGTGGATAACTCCCTCTTAATCCATGATTCTTTACATATCTATTTGAATTCATTTGAAGTGAATTCTCTGCCATTATCTGATCGAAAGGTCTTGATCTTCTTTTCAGTGTGATTCTAAATCAAGGATTTGAATTCCTTGAAATTGCTAAATACTTCGTCTTTGTTCTTCATGAAGTAAACCCATGTCTTCCTAGAATAGTCATCAATAAAATAAACATAATATACATACCAGCTTAGTGAGCTTGATGAGATAGGACTGCATACTTTGGAGTGGATTATTTCCAATATTACTTTTTCTTTGCTTTCGCTACTTGGAAATGTCTTCTTTGTGTTCTTTCCTTTCACACATCCTTTGCAGATCCCATCATGTTTTGCTTGTATTTCTGGAAGACCTTCAACAACTTTGCTTGCAAGAGGTAGTGCTTTGTAATGCACATGTGCAAGCCTTCTATGCCAAAGTTCATTTGACTCTACTATGTCATGGACCAAGGCTTGTTCTGGATGGCCCTTCAATTTGTACAAACCTCCTTCTTGTTCACCAATCACTATTGCATCATCAATAGTCTTTCCTTTTGGCCACATGATGACTTGACCATCTATGAATGCAACCCTCATTCCTTTTGCATCTAATGCTCATATGGAGAGAAGGTTCTTCTTGAGTCCTGGCACAAACAATACTTCCCTCATTGTTATATACTTTCCAGAGTCTAGCTTATAGGAAGATTCCCCACTACCTTTTATTGGATACTAGTAGTCATCTCCTAGATTCACGTTGTGAGGTGATTCATGTTCTGAGAATTTCACAAAGGATTCCTTGAATCCATTCATATGTTTCGAAGCCCCACTATCTATAAGCCAATCATCACTTCCATGAGTAATGTTTCCCGTGAGAGAGGAAATCAAAACATATTCATCCTCGCTTGAAGAATCTTCACTTTCATACCTGGTTCTCTTCGATGAAGGTTCATCATCCTCTGCAGCATGAGCATGATGTCTTCTTTTGATTCCCTTATTCTTGTGAGAGATACTTTTGTTCCTAGGACAATCTCTAGCAAAGTGTCCTTTCTCATCACATGTATAACAAATGAACTTAGACTTATCTCTAGGTTTTCTAGAGTTATTCCTTTGATGAGAGTACTTACTTCTGTGATGGCTAGATCTGGGTTTCTTTGATTGTACTGTGAAAGCTTGATCTTCACTTCCCATATTCTCTTCTCGAGCTACTATTCAAGCTTCTTCTTGAGAACATTCTTCCCACAGTTTGCTGAACTTGAATAACTTCATTCTAGCACAGATCCCTTAAATGAAAGAGTCCCATGTCCTAGGGAGACCGTTCAAGGTGGTCATCACAATTTCTGCACTCTCCACTTTTTCATATACTACTTCTAATTGTTCCTTGATCTGAGAAACCCTTGTGAAGTAACACTGGATGGTATCTGCATTATGGATCTTCACATTCTTTAGTTGATTCCTCAGAGTCATTTTTCGGTTTATGTTCTTCCCTTCAATCAATTTGGTTAGGGCATCAAACATAGCTTTAGGTGTCTTGAGAGAGGACACCTATGGGATAAGGTGATCCTTGATAGAATCAACAATGATCCTCTTTTCCATAACCAAATTCTTCTTATATAAGGCCTTATCCTCATCTCCCTCTGGAACCGGAACCTCCTCAGGATGTAGGAGTCCAACTCATTTTCTTCCAGGACCAGGGAGATCCTATACTTCCAAGCTCAGAAGTTATCAGCTCACTCAAGCTTTTCATCAAGCTTGGTATGATGAGACATCTTAACTGAGAACCTCAAATGGAAATACAAAAGATCTAGATCTCACCAGGTCAAGATGTTGGATCTAGATTTGGAGCTGAAATCCTGCAGTACTGGTTCAGGAGCAAATTAGGGTTTTTCTTTTCTGGAGTTCTGTCCAACCAAATGCATTGAAATTGATCCCTAACTTCGGTTTTGGGGAGGAGATCAATCTAGGCCTGGGCTCACTGAAAAATTCCTCTTCTATGAAAAGCCCTAATTTTCGGTAGTAGTGTCGGTTCCAAAACTAAAAAACCTCAAAATTGGATTCTGCTTCGACAGAAAGATGCACCCTAAGGAGGAGAGTTATTCCACCTTACTTTTGCTGAAAATCTATGGAGGAAGGTCCACAAACTAGGAAGCCCTAGTTCCCGTAGCTGCATAGTGTCTTCTTCTCAGGTTAGCTCTGATAGCATGTTAGTTTTTCAACATTAATCTAGCATTATTAGGATCTTTAACTGAGAGAATAATAAGCATAGCAATCAAACACAAGAGACAATGAACACAATGTTTTTCCTCGGGGAAACCATAAATGGAGAAAACCCCGCAAATTCCTCAGAGATAGAATCAACACCAAAATAGAAAAGCCCAAAATAGTAAGTGATCTCCCAACAACAGTAACCTTCTTCTTATTTTTCCCCAATGTCTTCTTCTTCCTCAACTCTGCACTACACTTGAGTGTGTATGTGATGTGTGCTAAATAGAGAAGTCACCTCTCTATTTATACAGCTTCCCGGCATCACTAAAACCCTACTAGGGCCGACTTCACTAAGTGAGTCTAATAACCCTAGTGCCCCAAAACTGCGGGGACTTTAACCCTTAGACAATAGGAGGGTTACCCACAATGAATTGACATGACTTGTTTACATTATAGATCCTCCCAATCAAAACATCAGGGAATGACATCATGACTCAATTACATTATAGACACATTTCGGAATAAACATCGGGTTACAAGACATAAGATACATAGATGAATACATTCCGAAGTTACAAATACATCAACACGTTTTTGGGTTTTTACTTACCCAAGGAGTCAAAATGCATTTCCCAAAAGCTGATGGCTTCCCCAATTCGAATTTTGATACCTTGCCCATCCCATGCAATAACCAACTCAACCAACTTCTGGCAGTAATAAATGATTGGGTGAATAGGACAAGAAAGGTAGTTGACAGCTTGATGGGTTCTCCCTTTGACATTTGGATTTTCCCCATTGGCCCCAAAGGTTTGAATATCCCCCCCCCCCCTATCCTTAGGAAATCATGCCCCTTCTCATTATGGTTGCATTGACATAGCTGGTTGTGGGTATTTTAATTAAAATGCATATGTACATGGTGTCCATAATTATAATGTGCCCGGCTAGCACAAAATACCATTGGCATCGATTTTAATTGCCGAAACATAAAATGCTAAATCAATGGTGGGGATTTTTCCCTTAGCTCCAAACCATGATTAATTACAATATATACATCATATACATTTAATGAAAATGGGGTAAAAACCGAGGTGTTACATATATAGGCTAAATAAGGCACAACGGGGTTGATATTCTTAGGGAGGAAGATGAGGGATCATCCCTAGAGTCTAGGAGTATGAATGCCACCTGATCAAGTAGTTGGGATAAACCTCCCATTGAAATATTGTAACTTCAAAGAATATTATAGATGTATTTTATTGTTGTAACCTATCAGAGATGTTTCATTCCTCGTCAGGATGTTACTATTGTATTTGTTCATCATAGAGTCATGAGGTAAAACCTCTATTGTAAGTCGGTTCAATAGAACCCTCAAGAATATAATATTATATTGTTTTATGTATTCCTAGGTGAATTCAGCCCAATAAGTTTGTTAAGGCTGATCTGTTAGGGAAAAATTCAAGTGGAAGAAAGAGTATAAATAGTGGAGGTGTGTTCCTCATTTGAAACACACAGACACACACACACTTGTGTATAACACATAGGTAAGAGAGAGACATATCAGCAAGGAGAAGGAGCACCTGTTTGCAGTTTTATCTTTTTACTTTTTATACATATATATCGAGGAATTTTTGTTGTGTTTTCTTCCCCTTAAGGGTTTCAAAGATAAATATGTGTCTATCTTGTGATTGTGTTTCTTTCAGTGATTCTATATATAATATTTTTGTGAAATTGAATTGAATAATAATGATATCTAGATAAGCATATGGAATCTTAACATGGTATTAGAGATAGCATGAATAGAACAAATTTCACAAGGTGAAACTCTCTCTCCTCTCCCTCCGGCAAGAAATTAGGGTTTCTATCAAAGTTGGAATTTTGAATATCTGATTGCATAGAAAATTGTACCTCCCTAGAGTGCATCTATTGATCCCTGGATCAAAATTTTTGACTGGGTATATCTCTGGTAAAGTCAAACCCTAGTTTGGGTTTGGACTGGAAAAGTATAGAAAACCAAAAAACCAGAAAATTGCAGAAACTGCAGATCAAATTATCGTAAGTAAATTTTGAGAGGTAAAGATTTGGAGTCTCCAAAAACCAAGTGTACCAATAAAATCACCTCAGTCAAGCACATCTTCTGGTAAGGTTAGGTTTTCATTTTGAGAAATTTCATTTTTTAGTGACCTCCTTGATAAGATGGCCCCAAGAACTAAGCTTGAGGACAAGATAGAAGGAATACAAAAATTCTAAGCATGGAATATAGGATTAGTCTCATTCATAGAGAGAATTATATTGACAAATACATCAAAGAAGCAGTTGCAGAACTTGAAAAGGATGAAGCTAAATAGAAGCAAAAGAAGGACCTTATTAGGGAAATGAGATCATTGTTAATTCTATCAAAGATCACTTGATTCCTCAAGTGTCATCCAAAGAAACCCCAAAGGAGATGTATGATTCATGTAGTAAGGATTTCACCCTAGCTACAGGAAGGAACAACTCCCTTTCTTCTATAGGACAGAAGGGTAGGGTTCTTGTTGGTTGAAAGAAGAACATGCAAAGTTAGGGCCAAGCTACGAAACCCTGCATGAAATGGTTAGAAAACAAGAATGGGTGTAAGAAATCAATGGAAACCTATAGCAAAGCATTAGAAAACAATCCTGCAAGCTAAATATGTTAGAAAACCGGAATTAAAATGACACAAAACCAAAATTATACCTTTTGTTTGGGTGGAAATGGGCCACCATGCCCTAGCTTTGGGAGCACCTCTCTCTCTTTGGGATGGAAGATTGACTTGTGGAGCAATGGAGGAGAGGGAGGGTGAATGGATTGAGAGGCAAAGGGTCTCAAGGAACTCACATAGGTAGCATAACGATAGGGAGAGAAGGAGTGTTTTGAGAGTGACCCCCACCCCTCTATTTATAGCTTTTTTCTAGAGATGAAGGGTTTTAAGCCCCTAGTTAGGGCTTTAGCCCCTTTTTTGGGATTTAAGCCTCTTTCACCCAATTCTTAGCTCATGTGGGGGTTTTAAGCTCCTTTGAGGGGGTTTAGCCCCTTTTTGGAGGTTTTAGCCCCTATGAGAGCTATTTTGGCTCTTTTTAGGGGTTTTTAAGCCCTTTTTCATATTTTTGAACCTTTCTGAGGGTGTGGGGGTCAAATGAGGGTCATGCATGGATGTATTTAGGTGGTGTAGGTCATGTAGAGCTCATTGAGGGATTTTTTGGGTTAACAGATTTCCCCCTAATGTGTGATGGTAGGAGCTCATTGTATGGCCGATGGACATCATAGGATTTTCTAGGGAGAGGTGGTGCTTCCTGCACTAGGACATGGTGGCTTTTGATTTTTGTATCAATATGGTTCCCATCAATGGGCGAGATACAAATAATGTGTGACATGTATATGGACAAGGCGGGCATCCCCATGGTCGTAACGATGTCAAAAGAATAATGTGATCTAAGCTCTATAATAGAAGAGCCGATCATGTACAATTGTTGTTACAATAGTGGTTTCCTCAATGAGAGGCTGAATACAATACTGATCTAAAGAAATGCTAAATTGGACCCATGGCTTTCTCATGGAATGTTATATCTTCACGAATGATGGAATGCTAGATCTAAAATGGTACATAGTTGTAGGGACCCATTGACAAAACTGTTGTGGCTTCTGAACACTATCTCCAACACAACCCAGAAATCACAAGGGACATGAACATGTTGGGGTCCCTCAAATAGACTCATCAATGTGATAGAGTCAGGTGACATCCAGGGTCTTCGACCAAATACTACATGGACCATTACCCTGTACGAATCTCAATGGTGTGATGATGTAGCTAGAGTCGAGCACGTGAGAAACAACCATCCCAAGCAGCACTAAGGAATCCTCTCAAGTGGTCCAAGGAACTCATCACTGAGGTTAATGAAACCAGGATATAGGGACCTCTATGTCTATCCTTCGAAATATGTGTGTTGTCATTGACAGAGGTAGAATTGCAACTAGCCAAGGCAATGGCGTTTCCTTGACCAGAAGTGTGAGGGAGGCAGTCTGAGGACTAACTCATTGAATGGGGGGGGGAAGGGGGAGGAGTTGAACAGGGGTAGGGAATCACGGGGGACTCAAACTTCCTTTGTTTAGAGTATGATGACAGGGTGGACCAGAAAGCAAATGAAACTGACTCATGGGAAAGGGATCATAGTTGTAATACTAGGAATGTAATTGCAGATGGGAAATGCTTGGGGGAGGTGGACACTTTTGGTATTGATGGAATCCAAGGAAGACACATTGCAGAGTAATCTGAACAAAGACGACCCAAAGTGGGAATGTTGTCAAACTGTTATATGTGGGGTGGTGTCCAAAGACACCATTGTGGTATGATATGGTGTATTTTTAGTGAGCCCACGAAAGTAAATGCTCGATGGTGCTTTAATTTTTAGAGAGCCTGAAAGCAGAGAAGACTCTAGTGGGGGCTCTTTTTCATTGGTAGTCTCTTGTTCTAGAAAAAAGGATAAAAGTATACATAGGAGAGCTCACCCATCCTTTGTGGGATGGGAGACTTCTTTACCATTGGTAGTCCAGTCAGGATGGAAAAGGTTAAACCTATACAAATTGGATGGTAAGTCCGATGCTTTTACAAGCATGAATGAAACCAAGTTTTCTCGACGATCTTTTCTTGATGAGAAGGCTGGAAAAGAGCTTAACGACAACCGATGGTGAGATTTTTCATATATTTAGGCCCCTCTTCCCAAGAAAGCATAAAAGGATGCAGAGGGGAATGGTGTTGGCTTGAATGTGCCAAGGTGGTCCTTTTCATATGGTAGTCTACATGGTTTGTAAAAGGAGATAAATTTGATGATGTAAACGCCCTTTCTTATACTTTAATGAGCGAGAAAGGAAGTAGTTGCGCTCGACAATCTTTTCATTCTTTTAGGAGTTATAAAAGATCCTAAAAGAAACTCCAGTATGGTCAACCGATCATAGGGGCACTGATGGTGCCCCCATGTCAGGACAATGTACAGTGGCCCAAAGGTCATCCATGCAGTATGGATGGAGTAGGTGGCTCTTAAACATACCAATACATGCATGGGATAGATCGCGGCAGAGGCACATGAGTCGTTTCGGTAGTGGCATGCAAATCGAGGTGGCTCTCGAACAGAGGTCAGGAGAGTTGTGTGTGAGTTGTGGTGGATGGACTTGACTACATAAGGTGTGAGTGAAAGTCCTGAGGTAGTTATATGCCAAATGCATGCAAAATAAATGATCTTCCCTCCAGGTGATGGTCCAGAGACCCACATAAGGTGCGGTGGGTGGATTAGAGAGTTATATGTTGAAATGATAAAATGATGTGCCTTCCAGGGAGATGGTCCAGAGTCTTGCATGAGTTGCGGTAGGAAAGTGTGATGCAAGTACAGGTCCAGGGACACTCGCATTACAATATGGTACGTAAATCGAGGTAAGTTCTAGGAATTGGTCCCAAAAATTACTTGTTAAACATGAGAGGATGGTCTCATTAGGAGATAGAGGACGAAATTTTGAAACCAGTGGTGCAAACAACATCTCAAACAGACTCTGTATGGCCCTATTATGCGAAAAGGAATAAAATAGGTCAAATGGGGCCTATAAATGGGTGGGGACCACTTTTTGAGGTGTCATTGTTAGTGTTCACTACAAAGTTGGAGAGGTGGGCCCTAAATTTATTTTGCTGATTTCTTTTGTTTCGACCGATGGTTTCAAGATCCGTGACTTGCAGGTAAGGGCTCTTGCAAAATATATCCTTTTCAGTGGTTTACATTTTGAATTTGCTCACCCAAGGGTCCTCTATGAGCCTGTTAGGATCTCTACAAGCCAGGTCACACCTTTAGTGGGTAAAAGAGCTAGTGGGTCACACCTATGAGGCTATTTAGAGTGACCTGGTCGCTCTTTTTGGCTAGACAGGTGCGACTTGGTCCCTAGGTGGCCTTTTTTGCTGAAAGCTATGGTTGATAGCTATTTTTTGCTTGTGTAGGATGCCTGAGATTAAGTGGTGTGAGAGAGACCATAAAGACCTCCGAGAGGAAGCATTGCGGGATGAGAAAGTGCACGGTTCATTGGCCCATTGTGGATTACGAAATTTCATGTGGATTCCTCTTATGAAGATCTTGCGTCTACTACTGGAGACTCTGGTAATATTTTTGGGACATTAGGGAGGAGGCCTTCATGATATAGGGACAATGTGTTTAGATTATGTTGTTGGATGTGTACTTTCTGACTGGGCTCCTAATGTTGGGATTTGTTGGTGCCAGTGCTATCTCAGGGGGAGACGATGGAGGAGTTGTGTGATAGGCACTGTTACACTACTGCGTATGTGCATGGCTCACACATCTTGACGTGTCACATTGAGGACTTGTCGACATAGGTGATGGAGACACTACTGCTGCATATCTTGAGTTCCACAGGGAGCCACAAGATATATAAAGGGTAGCTACAACTAGTAGAGCATGCCATGAGGGGCACTTATTATGGATGGGCCCAGATGTACCTTATGGCTGTTCGGCATCAGCTGAACAATGCGAGGGCATCCGGGGGGGGATTTTGTTTTGGCTCCTTTTTATGTGCTTTATTTTTTGAGAAAGTACCTACTTTGTGTCTGCATCGGGCAGTGCGAGATGGTGGTCTACAGGAGCTGCGGATGCGTAGGTGGTGCCAGATGATAGTACGAGAGGGCGACAACAGAGTGGGCCATTTATTTACAGAGGATTTGTTAGAGCAGTGGTGGCAGCTTTCGATGGTCATTGATGAGTACCCTTATGAAGGTATGGACTATCATGGGGACCCTGAGATGCCCCGACCTCCAGGCTAGGCATGGGGGCTAGCTGGTATGTATGTGTGATGTTTTTGTATTCATATTTATACATAGTGTAGTTGAGATGGTTAATATTTATATGATTATAAGCATAGACTGAGGGCATATTTGCTTGTGTATGCAAATATTTGTCCTTTCCCGCTGCTTGGGTATCAGAGGCAGGTGGTTGCGATTGCGGAGGCAACGGTCCCTACGGGGAACCCTCATAGGCGACGACAGGAGGCGAAGGCTATTTTGCTGCACTTGGAGTGGCTAACTAAGGGGATCTCCAATGACGACTAGAAGCATTTAGACAATGCATTGATCACTTCCATTCAAAGTGTGCCTCCGGAGTGGGCCTCTGTGATGAGGAGGATGGTCATGGCTTGTGATTACTTTCGTCGGGCGGCGAGAGGGGGTCTTTCTGCAGAGGACGATGAGGATGAGTTTGAGTCAGAGTAGCAGCTAGTGCAGTTGCCCCTAGTGTGTTGGTGCACTGAGGACTTTTGTATCACTATGTGTATTCAACTGAGAAAGCATATGTGGCTTCTCATTTTGTACTAAACATATTTTGGACATGCGATTTATCTCTCTCTATATATTTTTGATGCACATGGATGTGCTTTTTATGGTTTTATATGTGAGTCTTTTTATGATGATGTGGAATGAAATGCCTATGTGATGTATTTTTACATGTGTGTGTATGTTTTATATATGATGATGCAGATGTTGTATTTGTATGTTTCCTACATGCTATTATGAATGTGCTAATTTAGAATGTCATTAGCCGTTTGATCCACTACACTATTGAGGTTTCTGGGAACATGTGTGAATGTGATGGATTCAAATGTTCTAACCATCTGTTTAGTGCGCATAAATTTTCTAAAGAGGCATGGATCACGTACCCGGTAGTAGTTGTTCAACTGGGAGACAAGCAGTTGGGAGTCTAAGAAGACATCGAGATGGAAAATTCCCAACTGGAGAGTGGTAACGAAGAGGCCATTGACACCATCATATTCATCCTGGTTTTTGGTTGCAATGCTCACACATATTCCATCGATATGGATCAACTCATGCGACGGGGAGTAGATGACCCATTTAGTCGAGGCGAGGTTTGGAGACCATCTTCTTGCTCTGTCAGCAAATCCGACGTACCAGTCTGAGGTAGGATCCATCTGGAGCAATGAAGGAAACAATACATAAGACTCAATTGTTCATTGTATCCATAGTTATATATTTTTAAAATTAATAATTAAAAAATTATTTTTAACTAACTTTAAAACTCTAAGCTTTATACCTTCTTCACAAAAATTTTAAAACAAACTTACTTTATAACTAGTTTAACCTTAAACTTTTCTCAATAAAAATTTTAACCTATAAAAAATTATAATAAAACATTATAAAAAATTATAATAAAACATTAAAAAATATAATTAATAATTATTATCAAACTATTTAGAACATTATACAAAGTTTTATTATAAAATAAATTTAAATATAGAAGTTTAGAATAACTAAAATCAATAGAAAATTAAAATTACATAAACTAAATAAACTAAATTATTACTAAAACATTACAATAAACTTTCATTGATCTTATTGAACCAAACCCTAAACCTACCTATACCAACAATAAAATATAAAAATTGTTAAATTTCATAAAAAACAAACACTATTTATACCTCACAAACTGGTTGCAAAACAAGAAGAATGAGATCCTTGTTATCCTGATGATGAACCTGCCTAAATGGTTCGAAACTTGTCAAACAGAAAACATTCTCACCGCAGTTGTCTAGTACTCTTAAAAACATAAGACTCACTTTTTTTTTAAATGTGTAAAACAAAAAGCTACAAGACTATATTACAAAATGAACTGCATGTCACTTAGAGAGGTGATGTTAGAGGGAAAGTGATTTGGACTTCCAAGGGATCAACGGTCATTCCTTTGTGTGACATGAGGAATCATAGGAGATGACCCGTTGGGACATAGAAAACACAAGGGTTCAAGTGGATTTTGTATTTGCGACATCGCAAGAAGGCTTGTTGCAAGTCATCTATGTGTTTTACTTGCTTCTGTGACCATTCAATGAGGTTGTCAAGATAGACCATCATGATGTGGATGAGATCACAGAAATAGTGTGTCATGGAATGCTGGAAGGTGTGTCTAGCATTCTTTAGACCAAAGGGCATTACTTGATATGCGAATGTGCCCCATGAGGTTGTGAATGCTGTTTTGTAACGATCTTCTTTCTGGATTTGGATTTGGTTATATCCGAAAAATCTGTCCATGAAGGAAAAGACCTCATGTCCGACACATGCATCGATAATCTGATCGATGAAGGGTGTTGGGAAGTTGTATTTGGGACACACCCCATTTAGATTGCGGATGCCTGTGCAAATCCAGATGGTACCCTATTTTTTATTCATGGGAAGAGGATTTGAAACCCATGTGGTGTATGTAATGGGGAAATGAAGCCAACTGTGCGCAGCTTCTCGATTTCATCTTTGACTGTAGAAACTTTGGAGGGATGGATTATTCATTGCTTTTGGCACACAAGGGCCACATCAGGCCATGTGTCGATGTGGTTTTCCACAATGGATGGATCCAACCCGAGCATTTCAGTGTAGGACCAGGTAAAGATGTTTTGAAATTCTTGGAAGGGCGCTTTGTAGGAAGCAAATTCTTTTGAGGAGCAAGATGCCCCCAGCATGATTTCTTCAACAACCTTAGGATTGGTTGAGGTGTTGATTTTGATGGTTGGTGAGATGTTATCCATGTTCCCTTATTCAAAATAATCTAGTGCCAGGATGAGGTTCTTGAAGCAGTCGACTTTCCCATCCATGAAATCTTTTGTTTCCATGAAAAACTAGTCAAATTGCGACACAACTTCTTTGGGGACGAAGAACGAGCCATGGTGCATGTTGTCCCATGGGTATTCTAGGGTGGTTAAATCTTAGAGTATCTCTTCATTGTTGTGGAAGAAATGAAGAGACAGGCCTGATGGATCATCGATAATGGTGGAGATAAGGGGGTCTGTGGAGTTGGACACCATGTAGATGGACATGGTGTCTGAAGGAGGTGGGGGTGGACTTCTTCGATGAAAGTGATCTCAGATTCAAGGGAATGTTGTCAAAGGTTGGCTAGGGCTATTCGAAACTCGGACAAGTGCTAGCAGTGATGAGAATAGTGTCCATACAATCTGTAAAGGGTGCAAGCATGGTTTGTTCTCAACGACTTGTTTCTAACTATTGGCCCGCTTGGGAGTTCAACCACAGGGAGGTTTTCCATTGTATCCATGACATCCAAATGCGTGTGGATTATGGGGATCTCAGGGAAGTTTTGAGTTGGATGGCCCTGTTCTTTACAGAAGGCGCATGGTGGGATCTATCGAGGTTCAGAGGTAGCTTTCAAATTTTTTCCCCTGGCCCTTTTGGGGTGGGGCAGTGTGAGTACAAGTGTGGTGGTTGGTTTTTGTGGGTCGGGTGGAGGATGAGATTTGACTGCAATGGTTTGCATAGGTTTTAAGACTACCTGGGGCATCAAAGGTTGGGCCAGTGGATCAAGGTACCACATGGGAATCCCCAATGTGAAATTGGGTAAGTTTAAGGTAGCCATAACCGGCTTACTCATGACACCCAACGAGGGAAATAGGAAGGGAATTATGTGGACTAGGGAGGAGACTAGATAACTCCCTGATGGTTTCATGTGGGGATGAGGTTATGGTTGCAGCTGCACATAATGTTGTGGCTACGGATGATGTTGTGGTTGCTGATGACATTGCAGATGCAGATGGTGTTGTGGTTGTAGTTGGGGCTGTGGCTGTGGTTGTTACTTGGGTGCAACAATGCTGGATGAGAGCATGCACAAATCCGCAATCTCATTTGGTGTCGGTGGTGGTGACACTAAGGGGAAAGAAGCTATCATTGTGGTATCAGAAAACAACCTAGGGCCCATATTCAACAATGGGGAGGCTAGTATGTTGTCAACCATGGTGTTGACCACAGGGATAACATTAGCCGATGCGGTTAGCCCTTGCAGATCGATGGTGTTGATCATAGGGATAACATTGGCTGGTGTAGTTAGCCCTTGCAGATCGTGATAAGTTAGTTGGTCAATCGTCACGATTTTCCTTTTGTGAGGGAACATCATGAGACAGAAAATAGTTGATGCTACAACTCTCATGGCATACATATAACTTCTCCCGAGGAGAATATTATAATCCAGCTGAGAATTGACAACCTCTATGTCAATCACTATTGTTTTCTTGACTAATGTGATGGGAACATGTGGGAGGACTCCTTGGGATTTAGTGGCATGGTCGTCATAAGCCCGCAGAGTAGTACAGGATGGTTGCAGAATTGGGGATCCCAGCTTCTGCCAGACTAAGGTTGACATGACACATGTGGATGGACCCTCGTCCATGATACACCGGTGCACGACCAAATTTCGGATGGATACCGGGATTTGGAAGGAAATGGTTGATGGAATCCATGATTCTACGTTCTCCGTGTCAAATGTGATCAACTTGGAGTCAGAGTGGTCTACAACACTCAGGGAAGCTAGTAAGGCTTTCTGCTGTGTTGGGAAAGTTTTAAGCACTTCAAGATTGGACACATCCATAGATGTTTGGGCCAAGTCATCCATGATGCTGTAGCTTACAATGGTTACAGTCGTGATGTTGTTGGAAACCCGTTGTATGGGGGGGCATGGAGGCAAAGGGGGTAGATGAAGAGGTGTATTGGTTGTTTAGGATATGGATGCCACTAATGGGTCAACGGGTTTGATGTTAGTTTAAATAAATTGACCTCTTTAGTTTTCATGGCTAGCAAGTGGTGAACACCTATTTCTGCTATCGAAGGTGCTCCTGGAACGTTAGGATTGGGTTGGGGAGCCAGTGCAGTTGCTACCAGTACTTGGACTGGTAATGGGTTTTGGAGCACCATGAGTAGAGGCCTTGGTGGTGCTGGGTTGGGTTGAGTTGGGGCTTCCATATTGGTAGCATGTTGAACTTCATTGTGAATGGCTTGCTTAGTGTAGCCCATGAAGATGAATTCATGCATATAGCGCCCGTAGATCTCACACAGCTTGCATGGATGATTTATGTGCAATGGGGTGTTGCATCTAGGTGCATTTGGTTGCTGAGGATTTTGGGTTGGCCGGTTTGCCCCAACATTGTTGAGAGGGTTTGGTTATTAATTGCCTCCCTACGGTTGATTGTTGCCTCCCTACGGTTGATTGTTTCCTTGGTTTCGGACTTGGTTATTTCTGTCTTTCCTTTCTTAGTTATTGGGGGCTGGATGGTTGGGACGATTTTGTTGTGCAAACACTTGTTTCAAAGGAGCAGGAGAAGCTGGGGCGGGGGTTTGGGTGGCTTGCACGGGTGGTGCATAGTATACTTGGGGGCCTGGGGGTGCTACAAACATGGGCATATATCCTACATATTGTTGTGTCGGGAAAGTAGGTGCATGGGTCTACTGCTATAGCACAAGTTGTGCATAAGAGGTTGTAGCTCTAGATTGGGACATCATTCTTGCATAGTCTAGATCTTGGCTTGGTAGGAAACACTAGGGGTGTTTCTTGGTTGTGGTGGCACCGTAGGTGGTGCTGTGGTTGGTGGGAGACAGAACTTATGATGCCATCTGCAGCATGGGATGCCCCCAGTGCATCCCGGTAGGAGGTGTCTGCACGGGGAGCATTTGGAATGATGGTGTAAAGGTATCCAGACTGTGCGTAAATGAGATCAAACTATTGGGCCTTCAAGATGGCATCTTCCTCTGTTTGGGGATGTTCGGAGGCGACGTCCTTAGCTATAGGTGGCAGTAAGGTTTTCAAGAACCAGTCTAGGAAGATCCTATCATCAAGCTTGATATTGCACAGGCTGCGATGTTGCCTCCACTCATGGATGTGGTCAGTGATGTGGATTGCAGTGTTCTGGCAGCAAGATCACAAGATTTCCACTCCTTCATCATATCTGACAGGGATTTGGAAATATTGCAGGAACATAAAGGCCAAGGAGTTGAAATCTGGATACTTGGCTTGTGGTAGTTCAATGTACCACTTGGCTGTAGAACCTATGAGGGTGCGTTGGAATAGTCTGAGTCTAATCGAATCATATACGATGTTGTTTGATGAGCACTATAGGTGAAACACCATGATATGGTTTTTGGGGGCACTCCCCTACCTTCCCTTCAAACTTGGGATGTCTGAGGGGAGTTTGGTAGTCATGGGAGGCCAAAAGGTTTGATGGTAGATGGGGTCATTTGTTAACCTTGCTAAGTCAGGCAGGTTGAGGCGTGCCATGAAAGGAAGGTTTGACCCAAGGTTGATGTGTGATGGAGCAGCGATGGTGGTGGGGTTTGTAGGAACATGATGTACCTGCATGACTGGGGGTACTTGTGGCACAGTTGTGGATGGGCCGCAGCCCCCATGTATGACTAGAGGGACAGTGTAGGTGGAAGGGACACCACCCCCAGGCATGCCAAGTGGGACAGTGTGAGTGGATGGGACACCGCCCCCAGGAAATATAGGTGCAACAGTTTGACTGTTCAGTATGGGTGGCGGTAGCTGACTCATGACATTTTGCATGACAGTGCTAGGGGCACCAGTAGGGGTGTTGGTGGTGGTGTGGGGTATGGACATGGGTCCATTTCCCATCACCATGCCAGAAAATGGATCTGGGTTCGGACTAGCCATGGGGCTATATGGTGCAGTGTGTACATCTGGCTCAGATCGATATGATTCCAAGTCCGAATCAAAGTCTATGTGGCCTTCTAATGGTGTAGAGGGTCATCGAGAATGGTCTCGATGATGTTGGTTCAAGGACCCGAATTGTGGTGGATCGCTTCTTAGGCATGAGGAAGAGCATGGGGGATCAATTGTGTCTGGTTGGTATGTCAGGTGGTGAAATATGGTAGTGATGTTTTGGACCCCAGTTTTTAGTGGCTTCCTATTGGCTTTGAGGTGGTCACTCGGGCACTGAGACTGCTAGCAGATAGTGCTTAGATTTTTCCTCACAGTAGTGCTAGTCAATCAGTAGGGGTCGTTGCCCGTTTTGCTTGGCAATTCCTCTCAGCAGCCAACTACTTTGGGGTTCCCGTGGTACTCCTCACAATGAGTTTCTGGGCTGAGCCCAAGTACTTCCCATGATTAAGGAAGTCAAGGACTTATGTCCTCAATGACTGCAAGTGTTTGAATTAGTGTAAATTAATAAATTTTAATGGCTAGCTCAGCGTCATGAACTGAGTTTCAAGTTGTTTTATTTGGTATGGCTTGTGTGCATGTCCATTGTATTTTTGTTACACTTTGGTGTCTTATTGTATGGTTTATGAATATTTCACAGAGATTGGTTGGTTTATTGTAGAACTCATAACATGGGTAAGTTGTTTATGAAAGCAACAAATTGTGAACATAAATTTAAAACATGTCATACATGAATTTGAACTATGGTGGACTTACTAGGTGACTGCCTTACACCTGTATTCCACTTTGACTAGGAAAGAGTGTTGGGATCTAAACACAATGAGACTAATCCCATCCATAGATCCTCAGGTCACTTTCTGAGTGCAAGGGTCGGTCAACAGGGAGGACGCAAACACCGTGATGCCCCCTGGGCCTACCACCCCCTCTACCTTCCAAGTCACCCATTTTTAGTGGTCTCAAAAAATTATAGATGAAGTGCCTATTACTATACAAGCTTCACCCTTCGTCTTATCACAGAATACCCTGAAGGGTGATGACTGGGTATGGGAGGAAGGGCTAGGCAAGGTGTTAATTTGTAATTAAGAACTGGAACTTAACCTACAATAATTTTATTCAACCTTTAAAATAGATTCATTATACCATTAACCAATTAAATTTATTAGTGATTTACACAGATTGTATGAAATGAACACAGATTGTTGGACAGAGGCGAGTGAGCCACACTAACAGTCCAAATTGCTTAAAAAATCTAATCTGAGAGACAGGTCGTGTGTTTAAAGCCAATGTGGCAAGGGGGTCACCAATTTTTCCAAAATACAAGCAAGGGGGGTGCTTGGAAATACAAAATAGGAGCGATCTAGATCTTGAGAAGGAAGTCGCACCTTTTGAGCAAAATTGAGCGACCTGGTCGCCTATTTCAGCCCGATAAGTGCGACCTGGTCCAAAAACAGGAAATTTTTTAACCTGAGTAGGGAATGAATGATAGTAACTTGTACTATGGCCGAATGGGCTCGATTTGGCCTTAAGGAGGCTCAGCTATAAACTAAAATGCAGAAAAAGATAGATCTAAATTAGATTTGACATAAAAGTTTTTGTTTTTAAACTTTGAAAAGTAAATGCAAGGATCCTGTGGTATCGGCCCGGTATGGTCGCCAATTATATAGTAGGGCTTTCACCCTAGCTATAGGTAGGAACAAATCCCTTCCTTCTATAGGATAGAAGAGTATGGTTCTTATTAGTTGAAAGAAGAACCTGCAAACAAGTGTTAGGTCCAAGCTACGAAACCCTGCATGAAATGGTTAGAAAACAAGAATGACTGTAAGAAATCAATGGAAACCTGCAGCAAAGCATTAGACAACAAGCCTGCAAGCAAAATATGTTAGAAAACCAGAATTAAAATGACACAAAACCAAAATGATACCTTATGTTTGGGTGGAAATGGGCCAGCATGCCCTAGCTTTGGAAGCACCTCTCTTCTTTGGGATGGAACCTTGGCTTGTGGAGCAATGGAGGAGAGGGAGGGTGAATGGCTTGAGAGGTAAAGGGTCTCAAGGCACTCACATGGGAAGCATAAGGATAGGGAGAGAAGGAGTGTTTTGAGAGTGACCCCCACCCCTCTATTTATAGCTTTTTTCTAAAGATTTAGGGTTTTAAGCCCCTGACAGGGATGATTTTAAGGAACCATACTTATTTAAAAGTGTATAAATGTTGGCGAATATTACCAATTCTTAAAACACCAACTATAAAATTATTAGCGATATTTTTCAAAAAATATTTTAATTTACAAGGATTTTATATTGTTTATATAATAATTTGGCTATTTTTAGGGTGAAAAAAGTTTACCCCATCAAAATTGGGAGAAACGTGGCTTCAAAAAATGCAAAAAGGTGAATATTGTTTGGGATAAAAACATGGAAAAATATCCCACTAGGCTCAAATTCACCCCTAAAATTATCCATGGCCCCTGGTTAGGGATTTAGCCCCTTTTTTGGGCTTTAAGCCACTTTCTCCCAATTCTTAGCTCCTTTGGGGGTTTTAAGCTTGTTTGAGGGGTTTTAGCCCCTTTTTGGAGGTTTTAGCCCATATGAGAGCTATTTTGTCTATTTTTAGGGGTTTTAAAGCCCCTTTTCATATTTTTGAGCCTTTCTGAGGGTGGGGTGGTCGAATGAGGGTCGTGCATGGATGTCTTTAGGTGGTCTAGGCCATGTAGATCTCATTGAGGGATTTTTTGGGTTAGCAATTCCCTATCCAGAATGTATGAAGGAAGGAACATGAACATAAAGATGAATTTGAGAGCTCAACTGAAGAGTACCATGATGAGCCAAGTAGAATCCATTCAATACTACTTCAAAAGCGTCTTGCAGCTTAAGGAGAAACTAGAAGCCATTGGATACTCCCTATATGAATATTAACTAGTTATGATTCCTCTCAATGGTCTCACTAGACCTTGGGATTCATTCATACATACTATGTGTTCCAGAAAGGAAAGCATGAAGCTTGACATTGTATGGGAAGATTGCATCAAAGAGGAGACTAGAGTAGTAAATAAATAAGCTCTACTTAAAGAATATGATCAAGACCTAGCCACCCATACCAAAAAAGGAATAATTGAATCTAACTTTAAGAAGGAAATCCACAAGGAGTACCGACCTCCCAAGAGGTTCCAAAGGACAACAGTAAACAATAAAAGGAAATACTACTCCAAATTTCAATGTTATAATTGTCACAAGATCGGGCACATTGCCAAAGAGTGTCCATTGAAGAAAGAAGAATATAAGAAGAAGAATAACAAAATACATCATGCACATTTAGCTGAAGATGAAGATGACGAATAAGAAGGAGGACCTCGAAGAAAACAAGAAAAATAAGAAGATGCAGAAGAGTATGTATTATTCTCTTCACTCTTTGGGTCTATGACACCTAGAGAAGATACATAGATTATTGATAGTGGTGCTTTAAAGCACATGCCAGGAAAAAAGAAAACTCTGTCAAAACTTGAAGAGAAGAACTCTCCTCAAAAAGTATAATTGTGATATGACTATCAATATCCTATCAAAGGTATTGGTGAAGCAAGATATAAGCTTGATTATGGAATTCCCATGAAGATGATGGGAAGTCTTATATGTACCAGGATTGAATAAATTACTTTCTATCTCAGCATTATATAAGAAAGGATATAGTTTTTCATTTATAGATGGACAAATACTTATGTGGTCCAAAGGAAAATCAATTGAAGATTCATTTATCATTGGTGAAGAAGAAGGATGATTGTATAAACTCAAGGGACAGTCGGAAACATCCCTTTTTCATGAGACCACTATCCAAAGTGAACTATGGCATAGGAGGCTTTCTCACATGAAATAAAAAGCACTACCCCATGTGATAAAAGTAGTAACAAGTTTACTATATTTGAAGATCAATCATGGAGGAACTTGCAAAGGATGTGCAAGAGAAAAGAATATCAAGAATCCATTTTTTAAGGGTGAAACAAATACTAAAGAATGGTGTTGCAAAAAGAAAGAATAGGACCATTATGGAAGTAGTGAAGACAATGATACGTGATCAATATCTTCCTATGCGTCTATGGGATGAAGCAGCAAGAACACTAGTTTATGTACATAGTATATTATCCCATAGTTCCATTGGATTCAAGACTCCTAAATAAATGTTAACAGGAAAGAATCCTGAAGTAAGCCATATCAAAATATTTTGTTTTCTAGTATATGTTCACATTCCAAAAGAAAAGAGAACCAAGTTTCACCCTTCCAGAAAGAAGGGAATATTTGTTGGATACTATGAAGTCTCCAAAGCCTTTAGAATATAAATTCCTGGATTCCATCACATGGATATTAGTAGGGATGTAACATTTGATGAAGAATCAACTCTCAAGAGATCTATAGAGTATCTGCATGATGAAGTATATGAAGAATATTTACCTCCCAGAAATGTAGAATCTGCACCCTATTGATAGGCCCGAAGTGTAGGTAGCTGGAAAATTATACAAGGCAGTCAACATAAGGAGATAACCCAACCAAAGGCTTCGAATCATTCCCACGTAGAGAACACTCTATCCTCAAGCTATTTGAAATGGATAAATCCTATGGATACAAGGCCTCCACTGGCACGAGATTTTATTAGGTCCATGGGATCTAGTGTGAAGATAAATTGAGAATCGTAAAAGATAAAAAGAACTGATTTCTAACTAATTGCTTAAGGACACTTGAAGCAAAGTAGATAATGTTTCAAATAAGATAGTTGCAAAATATAATAGATGAAAAGGAAAAAATACTTAACGTAAAAACATGTAAATCAAGATTACTCCTTTCAGCCAACTTAAGACGAACCCATAAAAAACAATTGACAAGTGTTCTTCCCAAAGTATTAGAGATACACAACAAGTCTCAGAGAAAATATTAATTCACAAATTAATATCCAAATATTAATGACTGATCATCAGTGGTACACAAGATAACATACATAAAATAAACACATTCATTTGATACACATCACATATATTAATTCCAGCATGGAAACATCAATATCAGAACCAACATATATATAAAAGATATCTCATAATCAGTAAGCCAAATAGATTAGGAGATAAACTGAAATTCATTAAATACATTCAATGAATAACAATGAAACATAAAATGAGATAACTGCAATTTTATTCATCTACAAAACATTACAAAATGGTAAAAATACAAACTTCCCTGTTATGTCTCAAAGTAGTCTTTCCTCCTATGTATTCCTTAAGCCTTTTCTCTGAAAAGTCCTCCCCTACTTGGGAAAAATCCCTCTTTAAATAACATTCATTAGAGGAATTTTGGGGTCTAAAATGGGCCTCCTAAGGAAAATAATAACATAATAGTTAAAATAATAAAATAATAGTTAAAATAATAAAGTAATATTGATTAATTTTGGAGGAAGAAAGAAAAAAACTACTTTTTGTGTTCGTATTTTCGACATATCTCCCTGTGTTTTTACTCAAATTTCGATCGGGAGAGCTCGTTGTATGTGGAATTTGATTCCGCATCCAACGAGTACCCACACTGCATACTTTTGACGGACCCTGCTACCCCAAAAACAAGAAATACCTGAAAAAACGTGATGATGAACACGGTCTAATGTGAAGGGGGATAGAATAATAAGAATAGTGAATAGTGAAAGGATATATGGGAGGGAGTTATTAGGATGATATGGATTAATAAATATGTACCGTAAGCAGGTAATATATTCTTATCTGCACTTGTAAATTGGCCAGTGTGGGGGGTGGTGGAACCATAAATAAATATATAAGCAGGTTGGTAGGACAAAGATAGGGACACTATTGATCTTTTTGGGCCGGGTGAATGAATCCCAATTAGAGAGGCGAAAGCTGGTTTGTTTGCTCCGCACCTGGGTTTCGGTTCGAATCCAAACGTCTTTGCCATGCCAAACACACCTAATTTCATATGGGTTAAGAAATGAGGCTGGCACACCTTTAGTTAGGAGGGAGAGTAAATTGAATGCGATTCCATTCTTCAGATCGGAACCTGGGCTGGGTTACACATAAAATTGAATCCTTTTGGTTAGAGCTGCTAATAACGTAATAAGGGCCATTGAAGCGTTAATCGTTTTATTTATAGAAGTAATAACACTATTTACCTACAATATCATCATCACATTTTTTCAGGTATTTCTTGTTTTTGGGGTAGCGAGGTCCGTCAAAAGTATGCAGTGTGGGTACTCGTTGGATGCGGAATCAAATTCCGCATCCAACGAGCTCTCCCGATCGAAATTTGAGTAAAAACACAGGGAGATATGTCGAAAATATGAACAAAAAAAGTAGTTTTTTTTAATGACAAATATGTCAATTCAACCATTATGGTTGACTTATTTTATTGAAATTCTATTGGTTCTTGAATTCCAACTCACAAAAACTTATTTTGGCACGTTTTCTTATAAGGCCCATTTTAGACCCCAAATTTCCTCTAATGACAAACTTACAAGAAAATAAAAATATTCCCAAAACATGGGATTACACAATCAAATAGTTTCTAGGATTGGCCAAGGGTGGAACGCCACTTGGCAAATAGGTCCACAATGTGATCGAATTCCTGAAAGTGAGCATTCCTCAACTGAATTTCGGTCTTGCAAATTTGGGAGGAAATCTCCTCCTTTTTTATTTTCTTCCATTCTTTGATGAACAACTCTATCTGAGCTATTGAAGCATGGGGAGACTCAATCCATTTCTCTATTTCCTGCACCATGAGTTGACTAATTTGTTGGATCAATTCTTTGGTATCATCACACTACTTCTCCACTTGTTCAAACTAAATTTTAGGTGAAGGTGTCTGACTGATAGGATATAGAATAGGTAAACCCAAATAGGTTAGAAAATTATTTGAATCTGACCACCTCTGTTCATAAGATGTTTGTCCTCCATTGATTAGAGTTTCAACTGAATCACAGATATATTCCCATGTATCAATGGTAACTTCAGTTCTTTTGGCCTGTAACTTGTCTAAGATTGGTAAGCCATGAGTTTTTTCCTTAATATGCTTTTTCCAACCTGTTACCTTCTCTAAAGTAGTGGATGTCACTCTCATCCGATCATGGTGATGATCAAGGGTTTCAAAATGCTTGGTAAACGTGCCGTACAACCCTTGCATCTCATAAAAACAAGTATATAAATCTATCATAGCCCGTTGGAATTCTTGGCATACTTTACAGAGTTCCTGTTTGAAATCCTCAAGTGTCAGATCTAGAAAAGAGGAAGATTTCAAGGCTAGATGGGCATCTTTTAGCTATTGATTGATGAGAGCAATTTTCTCTGCTTGTTGATTTAGAACGTCTGCATTTGTTATTTGTTGATTGAGCTATTCAGCTTTCTTTTTCCATTGGTGTACCCTATCTTCATGTTCTCATTTCAACTGGATGATTTCTTGTTCATGCCTCTTTTCTACTTATGCTAAGTCCTATTTGGCCTTCTACAATTCCTTCTCTTTTTCACCAAGAGACAAAATTAATTGTGAAATTGAGTTAAAATTGCCTCCTACAAAAACTCCCATAGCAGCTGTTGTGTCCACTGCCCCTTGCTGGATATCAGTTGTGTCAGGCTTCCAAATGACCTGATCAAGGGAGGGAATTTGTTTATATGAACTGTCCCTGGCTCTATTGGTTCCCTTTTTAACCATATCTTTGTCCCTTTTGTTCCAATAATATTTTCCCATGGATACCACAACATCCTCTCCAAAATCTGCCATCACTTTAGATGATGAAGTGTTTTGGTGCTAGGTGGTGACTAGGGAATCAATTTGGGTCTGATTTAAGGGGATTTGTATGCTGAGGGGAGGGATATTCATGGGAGTAGAAGAAGAGGTAAAGGTAAGGGAGGTAAAAGAATCATATATAGGAAAAACTTCTTTTTGAAAAAGAGTCATACGGGGAAAATAAGTGTTCACCTAAGGAGGTTTGCAAATTGGGGATGCTGTGATAGGGTGAGGTGGTGAAAGAGGAGGAGGAGAAGTATGAATAGGCGAGTCAATTGAAATCATGGGAATTATAGTAGTATCTCCCATTATTGATGAAATATTTATCTCAGAAAAAGAATGCTGGGAATATGATTAACCTAACATATTGGGAAAACTTTGGAGATTAGAGATGGATGACAAAAGGGTATTCAAATCAACTTTTGGATTAGTAGCAGGATCTTGTTCCATGTCGAGATTTCTATGTGCAAAATGAATTTCAATATGATTTGAGGATAAATAAATTAACTTATGTGCAAAAGGTTCTTGCACAGGAGCTTTCTCTTGTTTGACAAGGGGGAGCAAATGCATCAACTTTTCTTTTGTGGATTCTTTTGGCAGCTAAGTCTGTTCAGAGCCTGCTTCAATCTTTGTCTTTTAGGCTATATTTCAGCCATCTCTGCATGAGTTTGTAGCTAGGGACTGAGTTTTTTAAGATTCCTCTTGAATTCTCCTCCTTTCTGCAATGTATCTTCCATTGAAACAATACCAGGAGTGGATGGTCCATCAAGGATACCTTTACCCTTTTCCTTAGTTTGAGTAACAAGAGCAGCAACAGATCTTGCTGCATGTTCTCTTACTTCTACTTCTATCTTCTCCTTTTGAAGATCTTGCTGTATTTTGATCTTATCTCCTCTTTCACGGAGAGTTCTTATCTTAAGATCCTTTTGATATTGGTACAAATGGGACTTGGTATCTAGATCATTGATTTTACTAATTTCCTCCTGGAAATTGGTAGCTCCTTGAAACATTGAATCATCGGGATCGCTTTCATGCACATAATGAAATTTAACGTGCTCATGACCAAAGAGATGAGCTAAATAATCCATTGGGTCATGCATTCTTTTGGATGCCTCCCACAAGTTCATAATATAAATCTCCTTTCCCATCAAGGATGCATGAGCATGATTCTGTAACGTAAAGTTGCTGAGATTCATAGGAAATTTGGGAGAATTCCTCTTCTTATGTTTGGCTATCTTGGGAAAATCCCCATTGATGACACTCTGATAGGAAAAATATTGTAGAACCATACGGTCAGGAACTATTCTAGGAATCATGTGGACTATATTGTTTCCCCAAATCCTTATGTAAGAGAAATATTCTCCTACATACCAGTCGCCATACACTAAAATGAGTTCCCTAGTGCCTTGAGAGAATGTAGGAGCATCAACTTTGAAATTTTTGAAGTACATTGACCCGAGAAATAGGTCATAGAGCTCATAAACTTGAGGGATGAAATTGTTGTCCCACATATCAGAGCAATATATATCAACGGGTGGAGACTTGTCACTCCAATACCAATTTAGGGTTAGGAAAGAAGAAGATGTGCATAATGCATCCATCACGAACCCTAACATGTAGAAAACCAAATTTCGATTTGATGGGGTTTTCTGATATTTTTCGATTTCATCTCAAAAATTGGAGGACAAATTTTTTTCCCAATTAAAAAAATCACCTGTGAGAAAAATATGGTGGGCCACAGGAACCCATTGTGCCCTGAATGATGAACAATGTGGTAACCCATATAACCTACAAAACATGGCGGCCAACAACGAGAAGGACTCTCTGAACGAAGAAATTGGATATGCCAAAAGTGAAGTGGGGATGACTAATCTTGGGTCTTTCAGCCAAGATTTCACTAATTCTTCATAATTGAATTTGGCAAGGGTGTAACACCCCGATTTTGACCCCAATGCATTAAATGTACATGATACATATATATGTTGTAAATAATCATGGTGCGGAGCCAAAGGCAAAGGCCCCACCATCGATTTGGTTGTGTTATGTTTTGGCGTTTGGAATTGTTGCCGATAATATATCAGGATATACGTCACATATTAAGTTGTGGCATCATGTAACTATTCATTTTAATTAAAATAACCCCAACCAGCTATGTCGATGCAAATATATTGAAAAGGGCATGATTTCCTAAGGATAAGGGGGGGGTTGTTAAACCTGGAACCCATGGGGAAAATCCATGTGTTAGCCACCCATTCAAGAACCCCGATGTTAGTTAAGGGAAGTTAATGCTGGGTAGTGGTGGGTGGCAGGCTTTCCCCGATGCACTCTCCACCAGTTGATTCAGTCACACGCACAGGTTGGGAGTGGTTTTCCTCAGGCACCGTTCAGGATGCCCGATCGTTCTATTCACTCTCTCCATCATTGGCTATTCATTCCTGATGCACAAGAATTCTTCCCTACCCATCTCATGTAGAGATAAGATAAAAGGATTCACAATTTTATGTGTGGGGGTTCGCTCTCTTTTCTCTCACGGATTGTTGGTTTGAGTATGCGGTTTTCCCTTCCATTCACGTAGAGAGGTTGTTCCTGATCAGACTATGTAGTTATCTAGACACTTCATTGTTGATCATTGGCTATGGTCTCATTCACATTTTGTTGACTATGCTTCCCTTTACAGAGTGGTATCTATTGTAGGTTGTGGTGGAGTCATTTTGGCCACGATAGGGCCAAGAACGACCTGGGGATTGTCTTCCCCTGTCCAAGTTTTGAAGTGCTGGGTTGGCTGCAGGAAAGCAGCGGTTGGTCTTCGTATTGTATTGGGGTGGCGATGAGGGCCTGATTTGCTTGACAAACCTAGTGGGTTTGGGAACCACACAGAAAGAGCTAGAGGGTTGTATTTCTTTTCCACAACCCCTGAATAGTACTAGAAGGGAGGTCAGGGCCTAAGGGACTGTGTAGCAAAGAAAGGACTGATTTCCTTGTGTTGGGTGTGTGTGGGTGTCCTAGAAGTTATACTAGTTCTGGTGTAGGTTTCCTTAGCTCTTCAATGAGCTCACTAGCTTAGAATTTATCCTTTCCCAGCTCCTGGATGGCCTAATAAAACCAACTGTGTTGGCCTGGATGATCTGTTGTCTGCCTGACAAACACAACTATGTTGGCTTGGTATGTTTTGTTATCCGTGGCTATATGTAAGCCGGCTAGCACCTTATTCCTTAGGGAATCATGCCCGGCCCAAGGGTGGCAGTGTTGCTGAGATATTAAGGAGCACGCTGGCCTATGGTTGGGTGGAACGTTGTAGCGATGTATCTGGTTGTGGGACAGTTCTTATAAGATAAGTATTCTTGACTAATCTATTTTGAAATCATATTTACTGTCAATAAATTATGATGATGGACATGTGTAATGTTGAATTATATATTTTGCTTCCACTAAGTATATGTATGATTATGCATCTTATTATGTTTGATGTCTTAAGCATTTCCCTTTAGTTTATATGTATTTATGTGTTCATGGGTCTAGTTTCCCAGATGTTTGGTGTATAGTAGCATCCTCTTTTCCAATCGGAGGGTCAGGGACGTTACAGTGTGGTATCAGAGCAAAGGTTGCAACATGGGCCTGAATGTGCCGTGAAGATGTAGTGACAGATCCATCATTGCAGTATTGGGCCTCATAGGGCCATGAAATATCATCTAGCAGAGGCAGGTTTCCTTCTCCCCACTAGAGATTAGAACTTATGACATAAAACTCTCAAAAAAAATTCTAAGTGCCAGAATTGTTGGATCATTGGAGGACTAACTGGGAAGCTCCTTCAATACGTAGAAAAGCATTGTCAGAAGGCCATCTGATGAGGGGCAGGCGGAAAAGAATTTTTGAAAATTTCTAAATGCCAGGCTGTTAGCTCATCGAAAGACTTAGTGGGAATCCCTTTCGATGCAGCAGATAGGTTAGTCTAAAGGTTGTCTGATACAGACCCTGACGACCAGTGAAGATTAGTCAATTTGATCGACGAAATTTAGAATATGTCTATGCCGATACATTGGCGATAATTAGATGATGGGCTAGCCGACATAGCGACAGAGGAAAGACGAGGAAAAATTCCAAAACGACAGCTCCATATAGCTAAAGATCACCAAAGCAGTGGTGAAGTTTTGTTGTTTGGATTGGTGACAATTAGTTGATCACGCAGCTAATGCGGAGCCTGGAGGAAAGGTCTTCTAAGTGTTGAAAATTTTGGAATTCATCGAAATTCAAAATTTGTTGGTGATCAATGGAAGAACGAACATGGAGACACCAATACGTCGGCGCTGTTCAACTGAAGTCTACCGAAACATTGTCTTTGTTTAAGTGAAAGATCACCGAAAATTAGTTGTTTGAGGCACCACTACGTCGGTGGGGGATAGAGGACGTAAGTGCTGAAACGATGATGGAAAAGACAGGAAGTTAGTTGCTGAGGAAAGAAGATTAAAGAGAAAATTTCAAAAAATTTCTAAGTCATGAAACCATCGACGATCGGCGAAGTTTAGAGGTTTGGATGACCGATGATTAGGTGATGAAGTCGCCAAAACATCATCGCCATTGGTGAAGTTTAGAAGATTGTACCGCCGAATGTCGCTAAAGTTTAGTTGATGATGCAGCTGATGAAGCACCAAATGACAGCTCTGTATGGCTAAGGATCACCGAAACATTGGCAGAATTTAGTGGAATGGATCAGCGAAACTTAGATGATGGGTTTGCCGAAACATCATGGCCGTCGAAGAAAGATAGAGGATAAAGGCACCGACACGGACGGGAAAGAATAAAATTTTTGAAAATTTATGTAAATGTTGAACCCATCAACGATTGGAGAAAGTTAGATGATTGGAGTGCCGATCGGCGGAAGTTAGTCAATGGATCGGTGATGAATAGTTGAAGGAAGAGCCGCAGTTTCGGCAGAGATCTTCCGAAGACCATCGAAATGTCGGTGAAACTGAATTCTTTGAGTAGCTGATGTAAAGAGGGAGAATTTTCCAAAATTTTGTCTAAGTGAAGAAAACATCGGAAAAGTTTAGATGATGAGACTGCTAATGGACGTCATCAAAAACTGTTAGAAGATTGGGCAGCCGATGAACATCAGAAAAGTCTAGCTATTTGTGTGTCCATCATTGCAGCTTCCTAGTGGACTATATTTTCGATGGATAGAGGCTTCAACCACCGATGCCATAGTGATTAGTGCTTTCGACAGCCGATGAAGGGTTTACGAAACCCACAGTCAATTTGCTGTCCACTGTTGCAGCAGTCTAAGACACTATCCACCCGAAGGTTAGTAGATCTGACAACCGACAGATGTCCGCGAAACCCACAGTGAGATCGCTACCCGCTGTTGCAGCTGCCTAAGGGACTGAGCACCCGATGAATAACGCATTTGACTGCCAATACAGTGCTATGGAAATAATTGCCGATGCTGTATAGTGAACAGTGTTCTGATTACCGATACTATGGAAAACCTTAGCTGATGAAACCGTCGATACAGTATAAAGGGTTAGTTGTTATGGCCACTAATGAGCACCAGAGAAACTTGCTATTGGGATCGCCGAAACGTTAGAGTTTGGGAAGAGACCTGATGGATAGTCCTTGGCATCGCCGATCAAATTCAGAAGCCTAGACAACTATGGATCCGACACGCTGGAGAGAAATAGATGAACAGATCATCGATGAGCAGCAGAGGAAACTAGGTGATTTGACAGCCGAAGTGTCAGAAATTTTGTTGGGAAGAGGTCCGATTGGGCCAACATAAATTTGGGTTTTTCAAGGGAATTTCTCAGCGATTTTCAAGCATTTTTTCAACTGTCTTTCAGTGGGATTTCAACAGATTGTCAGTGAATTACATGACTAAAAAGGAAGAATATTTTATGTTTAAGCAAAATGATTATTTTATGATTTTTCCAGGAGAAGGTAAGTAGTTCTGTGTTTTTTTCAAGGTATGCATCTAACAGTTTTCGTATATAACACGTTTGCAGAATCATAGTCACCTTCAAGGGAAGTATTTCAGAAATTGCAGTTGGTAGGTAAGTGGTGATTCAGTTATGATAACCCATGATGGATATGATGCTCGAGATTATTAGGAAAATGTGTGGGAGATGCCATGGGAGAAAATGTCTGTAATGGAAATGATGACATAGAGTCAAATGGAAGGAGATTTCAAGAGACGCCATTAGATCTTGCAGCCACCATGAGAAGCTTGATTAAATCCCAAGAAGAGCAGCATCAGTTGAATGCTGCTGTGTTGCAGAGTTTGAAGGACTTGCAAAGAAAGATAGACTCTGGATGAGGTACAACACGACCAGAAGGTAGTAAGAGCAGTACTAGGAGAAGGAGAAGGACTTCTAGTGGATTATCTGACTCTGAAGAATCCAACGGGGATACAAGTTCATATTCTTGTAAAAGGAAAAGAAGGAGACACCATAGGGATCTCTCTCAGGATGAATTTAAGAAGGCTAAACCTCCTACATTTGATGGTGAAGTAAAGACTAGACAAGAAGCTGAAGCTTGGCTTCTTGGGATAAAGAAGTACTTTCAAGTGCAGGATTATTCGGGGAACATGAAGGCCAGAGTTTCCATATTCAATCTGAAAGGGAAGGGCATCCATTTGGTGGGAACACTTCAAACAAGTAAAGAGGATCAGTGAAAGGATACTGAAGTGGAAACAATTCAAGAAGTATTTCAAGCAGAAATACCTCTTTGACAGGTATTATGATGACAAGATTAAGGAGTTCCATGAGCTGAGATTGGGATTGCATACCATGGATGAATATGCAAATAAATTCTTAGAAGTGTTGAGGTATGTCTAATACATCAGAGATAAAAAAGTGAAGGTCCAGTGGTTTCTGAATGGATTGCCTCAGTCTTACAAAGATAGAATTGAGTTTTATGAACCTAGAACTCTTGAAGAAGCAATAAGGAAGGATAAGTATTGCTATGAGCAAAGAAAAGGTAAACATGATTACCATAAGGCATGGAAGGACAAGAAGAATGAGAAGTTTGACCAAAGAAAGAAAGGTTTCAAACCTTCTAGATTCAGGAATCAACAGAAGCAACCATCCCAAGCTGCGAGTAATCCAGTTGGAGTAATAGGAGAAAAGCCTAAAGATCCACAACAGAATAAAAGACCACTCAAATGTTGGAAATGTGAAGGACCCCACTTGCACACATATTGTCCACTTGAGAATGAGAATGCAAGACTAGCTTACAACATTCAAGAAGCAGAAACGGTGGGTCAAGTAGCAAGGGCAGTCCCTAGAATTTATGTAGCACTGGAGGACCACCAGGAAGATCGCCAGTCAACTGTGGTTGAAGTTGCAGGTAAGATTGTTGAACAATCTGTTTCTATTTTGATTGACCCTGGTTCTACTCACAGTTAGATTACTCCTAGAGTAGTGGAGATTTGTGATTTTGAGAAAGTAAGGCATAGGAAATCTTGGTTAGTTCAGCTAGCCACTGGGACTAAGAGAAAGGTCAGTGAAGTGGTAGAGAAATGTCCATTGGTTATGAATGGATTGATCACTTGTGTAGATATGAATGTTCTACCACTTGGTTCCTATTATGTTCTCATTGGAATGGATTGGTTAGAAGATCATAGGGTAAAGCTTGACTGTTATAACAAGAATTTTGAATGCATGGATGAAGAAGGAAACCCAGTAGTTGTGAAAGGTATTCCAAAGGTAATATCAGTAAGGCAGGTTTTAGGAATGCAGTTGAAAAATTTCTATAGGAAGGGTTTCCAGTTGTATGCAGTTCATATTTTGGAGGCAGCAGGAGATGAAACTCCTAGGTTAGAGGAATATCAGGTGTTACAGGAATTCAAGGATGTGTTTCCTGATGAGATTTCAGGGCTTCCTCCAAATAGAGACATTTATTTCACAATTGAACTTATGCCAGGAGGAGCACCAGTGTCTAAGACACCCTACAGGATGAGTACACCGAAGATGCTAGAGTTGAAGATGCAACCGCAAGAGTTGTTGGAGAAGAAGTATATCAGACCGAGTGTGTCTCCTTGGGGCGCACCAGTTTTGTTTGTAAAGAAGAAAGATGGTACACTTAGGTTATGTATTGATTACAGATAGTTGAACAAGGTTATTGTGAAGAATAAATACCCTTTGCCTAGGATTGATGACCTCTTTGATCAAATGAGAGGAGCAAAGGTATTTTCCAAGATTGACTTGAGGTTTGGTTACCATCAGGTGAGAATCAAGGATGAATACATTCATAAGACAACCTTCAGGACAAGGTATGGGCATTATGAGTTTGTACTAGTACCATTTGGTCTCACAAATGCACCCGCTACATTTATGTGCCTTATGAATAGTGTCTTCAGTAGATATTTGGACAAATTTGTTCTTGTTTTCCTTGATGACATTCTTGTTTATTCTAAGAATGAGGAAGAACACGAAGATAATTTGAGGTTGATATTGCAATTTCTCAGGAAGCACCAGTTGTATGCAAAACTGAGCAAGTGTGATCTCTATAGAGATAGAATTCAGTATTTGGGTCACATCATCTTAGAGGAGGGTATATCTATGGACCCTGAAAAGATTGAAGCCATTATGAATTGGCCTACTCCAAGAAATGTGATGGATGTAAGATCTTTTATGGGACTTGCAGGATACTATAGGAGATTCATTGAAGGATTCTCCAAAGTTTCACATGCCATCACTTCTTTGCAAAAGAAGGGGATAAAGTTTGAATGGACATCAAGGTGTGAGGAAAGTTTCTGGCAGTTGAAGAATCTTCTCACCAGTGCACCAGTATTGAAAGTTACAGATCCAGAGAAATATTTTGTGGTGTGTACCGATGCATGCGGACAAGGACTTGGAGGAGTCCTTATGCAGGACAACCACGTGATATGTTATGAGTCAAGAAAGTTGAAGGAGCATAAGAAGAACTATGCCACTCATGATCTAGAGCTTGCGGCCATAGTACATGCTCTTAGGATGTGGAGACATTACTTGATGGGTAGGATATTTGAGCTTAGGATAGAACATTGTGGTCTAAAGTATTTGTTTGATCATCCTACTCTGAATTCTAGGAAAGCAAGATGGCTAGAGTTTTTAGGTGAGTTTGATTTTTAAATCAAGCACATAAAGGGAAAAGAGAATAAGGTAGCTGATGCACTAAGCAGGAAGGTGCAGGAAATTCATGTGGCATCCCTTAGTATTTTCCAATCAGATTTGAGGGAGCAGATTGTTAATCATGTTGATGGAGACAAATTGTATGAGCTGGTAAAAGACAAATTGCAGCATCAAAGTCTTGAGAAGAGGTATGAGGGATATAAATTGGAAGAAGATGGGATTCTTACTTATAAAGGAAGAATTTATATTCCTAATGTAGCAGATTTGAGGAGAGTTGTTATGGATGAAATCCATCAAACCCCGTATTCTGGTCACCCAAGATACTAGAAGACAATTGCTACAACCAGAAAGCAATATTTTTGGCCAAGATTGAAAAAGGACATGGCAGAATACATTTAAAGGTGAATGAAATGTCAATAGGTAAAGGTTGAGCATCAACATCCAGCAGGTTTGTTGCAGCCTTTGCCAGTTCCAGAATGGAAATGGGAAATTATTTCCATGGATTTTATTATAGGATTGTCGATGACTTGGAGACAACATGATTCCATCATGGTTGTGGTAGACAAGTTGACTAAGGCAGGACATTTTATACTGGTGAAGTCTACGCATAAGACTGATGACATTGCAAAGATCTTCATGAAGGAGATTTTCAAATTTCATGGATTGATGAAAGCAATAGTCTCTAACTGAGATTGCAATTTCACTTCCAATTTTTGGAAGGGGTTGCTTGTAGATATGGGTACAAAGCTAAACTTCAGCATTGCATACCATCCTCAGATAGATGGACAGATAGAGAGAGTTAATCAAATGCTTGTAGACATGCTTCGCATGTATGTAATGGACAAACCAACCAAGTGGGAAGATTACTTACACTTGATAGAGTTTGCTTATAACAATGGATATCAGGCATCTTGGGGATGAGTCCATATGAAGCTTTGTATGGAAGAAGATGTAGGACACCAGTGACTTGGGATAATCCAGTGAACAGGGTTGTGCATGGACCAGAATTGCTCAAGGAAATGGAGCAAGAGGTTGTAAAGATCAGGAAAAATCTAAAAGTAGTACAAGACAGACATAAAAGCTATGTAGATAAGCATAGGGTGAACAAGGAGTTCAGTGTTGGCGATCATGTCTACCTTAGAGTGAGGGAAAGGAAGAGTTCCTTGAAGCTTAAAAGTTGTGCCAAGCTATCACCAAGATATTGTGGACCGTTTAAAGTGCTTGAAAGAATAGGGCCAGTTGCATATAGACTTGCATTTCCTGCTAGTACTAGAGCTCATAATGTTTTTCATGTTTCTTTGCTTAAGAAATATGTACATGATCCTAACCATGTTATTAATTAGGATGTGATTCAGGTGGAACCCGAGGGAGAGTTCCAAACTGAGCCAATGCGCATCCTTGATAGGAAGGTCACAATGATCCAGAACCGAGCCATAAGGCAGGTAAAGGTGCAATGGGAGAACTATGGACCTAAGAGGCCACATGGGTGATGGAGGTTGCCATGTGATTGGCACATCCATTTTTGTTCAATTCTGTGGAACACTGAGGCGATAATAGTGTAGCATTTGTGCAAATTTTGTAAAGCACTGAGGACAATGCTATTGAAGGGGGAGGGGAATGTAACACCCCGGTTTTGACCCCGATGCATTAAATATACATGATACATATATATGTTGTAAATAATAATTGTGGGGAGCTAAAGACAAAGGCCCCACCATCAATTTGGTTGTGTTATGTTTTGGTGTTAGAAATTGTTGCCAATAGTATATCGGGATATATGGCACATATTAAGTTGTGGCATCATGTAACTATGCATTTTAATTAAAATAACCCCAACCAGCTATGTCGATGCAACTATATTGAAAATGGCATGATTTCCAAAGGATAAGGGGGGGGATTGTTAAACCTGGAACCCATGGGGAAAAGCCATGTGTCAGCCACCCATTCAAGAACCCTGATGTTAGTTAAGGGCATTTAATGTTGGGTAGTTGTGGGTGGCAGGCTTTCCCCCACACACTCTCCACCAGCTAGTTCAGTCACATGCACAGGCTGGGAGTGGTTTTCCTCAGGCATCGTTTGGGATGCCCGATCGTTCTATCCACTCTCTCCATCATTGGCTGTTCATTCCTGATGCATAGGAATTCTTTTCTGACCATCTCATGCAGAGCTAAGATAAAAGGATTCATAATTATATGTGTGGGGGTTCGCTCTCTTTTCACTCATGGATTTTTGGTCAGAGTATGCGGTTTTCCCTTCCATTCATGCAGATAGGCTATTCTTGATCGAATTGTGTAGTTTTCCAGACACTTCGTTGTTGATCGTTGGCTGTGGTCTCATTCACATTTTTTTGACTGTGCTTCCCTTTACAGAGTGGTATCTATTGTAGGTTGTGGTGGAGTCATTTTGGACACGATAGCGACAAGAATGACTCAGGGATTGTCTTCCCCTATCCAAGTTGTGAAGTGCTTATTTGGCTGCAGGAAATCAGTAGTTGGTCTTCGGACTGTATTGGGGTGGTGATGAGGGCCTGATTTTCTAGAAAAACCTGGTGGGATTGGGAACCACACAAACAGAGATGGAGGGCTAGATTTCTTCTCCACAACCCCTGAATAGCACTAGAAGGGACGTCAGGTCCTGATGGATTGTGTAGCAGAGAAAGGACTGACTCTCCTTGTGTTGGGTGTGTGTGGGTGTCCTAGAAGTCAGACTAGTTTTGGTGTAGGTGTCCTTAGCTTTTCAATGAGCTCATCGGCTTAGCATTCAGCCTTTCCCAGCTCCTGGATGGCCTGATAAACCCAACTGTGTTGGCTTAGCTGATCTGTTGTCTGCCTGACAATCCCAACTATGTTGGCTTGGTATGTTTTGTTATCCTTAGCTATGTGTAAGCCTGCTAGCTCCTTATTCCTTGGGGAATCATGACCGGATCAGGGGTGGTTGGTAGTGTTGCTGAGAGATTAAGGAGCATGATGGCCTATGGTTAGGTGGAACATTGCAGTGACGTAGCTGGTTGTAGGACATTTCTTATAAGATAAGTATTCTTGACTAATCTCTTTTGCAATCATATTTACTATAAATAAATTATGATGATGGACATGTGGAATGCTGAATTGTATGTTTTGCTTCCGCTGAGTATATGTATGATTATGCATCTTAGTACGTTTGATGTCTTAAGCATTTTCCTTTAGTTTATATGTATGTACGTGTTCATGGGGCTAGTTTCCTGGATGTTTGGTGTATAGTAGCATCCTATTCGCTGGTCGAAGGATTGGGGACGCTGCAAAGGGTTTCATCGAATTTTTTTGACAAGAGAAGCTGCTTCGGGGTTGCCAAAGTGTAAGCCCTAGCAAATACATGTGGATGGAATGAAGCAATAAGGGTATTATCCATATCAAGAAAAATGTGTTGCTTAAGGTCAATGTGGTCTAATTCCCACTTAACAGGGTCTATGTAAGGTATGAATGGAGGTCTGACAACAATGCAATGGAGCTGAGAATTGTGAATTTGTAGGTAAGCAGGCTGGTCATGTGTGACATAAGAAAAATAATCATTGTCAAAAATAGTGTAAATTTTGGACCAGTCCAGATATGAGCCGTCAGACACATTCCCACTAGTGTCAGTGAAAACACTGGCATTGGGATCTTTGTTTTTCTTCTCTTGAAGAGTCGTTTTAGATTTGGTGTTCCTGGTCATGGAAGATTCCTTCTCTTATTGGATTTGTGTGACCATATCTGAAAATGACGTGAGTTCAAATTTACTTGTAAAAATGGTCAGGGGGTGACAACTTACCAGTGGAAACGCTCAAAAAGTCACGATTCCATGTGTTGGGACATAAAGGAAATGCACAATAAAAACCTTGAGTAGAGTGAAAAAGCACGAGTAACAATGGTAAAAAAAATTCATCGTAATTTTGAATCCTTAAAAAACCCAACTCAAACGACCAAAAGAATCTGGGCCATAGATTTCATATGGATAGATGGACGAGATCAAGGCGGCAGGATAGGGTATAAGATTTGGAAATATTTACTTTTCATGGTTTCCAATTTTTGATTTGCGAAATCAGGAATCGGAAATAAAAAATCAGAAAAAAAAAGCATTCAACCAAAAAAAAATGGGGTGTTTCTGGCTTCCGAGATTTGGAATATCAGAAATCGGGAATAGGGAAAGCAAATAAAATTATTAACTAGAAATAAAAATTCTGGTTTCCGAGATCCGAAGTATCGAAAATCAGAAATTGGGAAAGAAACCTTCAACTTTATCCTAAACTGAAATCTTCTGGTTTTTGATACTCAGAAATCAGGAAAGTAGATAAATCATAAACCGAAAGCAATATTGCTGATATCCGATAAGCAAAAAATCAGAATTTGGAAATCGGGAGAACACCAAACGACTTAAAAAAAATGGAGTTTTCTGCTTTCCGATACCCGGAGGTCGGAAATTGGAAATCAGAACTTTGACTTTTCTTTATTTGAAATATGAGATTCCTGGGATCTGAGATATCAGAAATCAGAAAACTAAATTCAATATACCTCCAAAGAAGGGATTTTCTCTTTCTGATTTCGGAAGCAGGGAATTGAAAACTTTGAACAAGTTTAAAAAATTGAATAAAGGTCCCAAAAACCAAAAAATATAAAAAAAGAAGGCTTATTGAAGAAATTTATTCAAACCAAACAAAACAACAAAGGACTTACAACTTGATAATTTCGCTGAGTTATGAAGGGCCAAACAAGCTAGTCAATGGGGTCCCTATTTTGATGATTCAAAATGGGTATTTGTTGTAGGAAACAACAAATGGCTACTTTCTAGGGAGAACCAGTTATCTCTGATTACCTTTATATGAAAATTCGAAGAAAACATGTCATTATAAAGATGTCAGTTTCAGTAGTAAACTCATATGAGAAACAACTAGATCTAGTAGAGAAAAATACTTTAATTGATAACACACACTTATGATCATTGACAATAATACTCAACAAACTGGAAATCCATAAATAATACTAAAAAAACCTTGCAAAATGGTCATAAGTGATAAGTAGTTAGAGATAAGCTTCCAAATAAGAAACCCTAGGTTTATATCATGACCTTCAAACCAAAATCACACTGGAAATAGGAATTTTTATGCTAAGTATTTACAATTCGTTCTTCTTCTTCTTCTTCTTTTATAGATAAGATCAACTCAATTGTGTCAAGAACACTGTCTTGTTAGAGAACAATACCATATACATATTTAACCTGGAAACTGAACAAGCTAGCTCTGTTAAGAAACTCCTTGAATTTTGGATTTTTACACCAAAAGCAATTACCATGGCCTGGTAACCACCTATCAGTAATTTCAGTCCAAGCATCACCCGTGAACATGGTCAGACTGGCTTGTGATAAGACCTCTTGTCGTTGAGCAAAAAGAGACGAATCTTTCATAATTTAGAAGGATTAAATGGGATGCAAACTGCAAGCCATTACTGTGTCTTGGGAACCAGATGATGGTAATGTCACTCACAAATCATGAACATGACAGGTTGGCTTGTGATAAGACCCCCTATCTTGCAGCTTACAATCATTGATATATTTGTTTATTTTGGTCCCAGGTGACAAGGGTGAGATAAAAAAACCTAAAGATTAAAGAAACTAGTATAGATGTACTACTATAATCACCATATTGTTAGGAATAAATGCAAGAGCATCCTCAACAACTTCCCTGCTATTATGAAGACAATAAATATAATGATCATCATAAACACATATTTCAGTACATATGATGCCAACAATAGATCTTGTATTTTTTTCCCATAAGGATATCAATCCAAACCAAAACCAAGTAAAGGTTCCTGGCATATTAATTAAAAATATTAGTAAAGGTTTTAAGGATAAACTGCTTTATCAATAGGCATCAACTGTTGTGGGAAAATCAAGTCTTGTAAAAGAAAAGAAAACAAACCAAAACGAATCAAACTAATCACACCAATCAAAACCACACACTATGTACAGGTAAGTAAAAATTACCTCAAGAGAAATATTTATTGAGGAGCTGGACATTTATCGAAAAGGTGTCAATAACACCTTCTAATGTTTGCAAGCGAACAGTACCAGGAATGAGCTTTTCTGTAATAATGAACGGTCCCAACCACATACGTTGAAACCTTGTGTAGTCTTGTTTGTATTTGTGGGGATTTTCCCACTTGAGTACCAAATCCCCAATCTCAAACTGATGATTTGTGGATGACTTATCATCAAACCACCTTTTTACCAACTGTTGATGATGGTACAACTTGTTCCTAGACTTCTCCCTTTCTCCCTTTAATTTAAGAAGGGTATCAATTCTATCTTGTAAAGGGGAAGAGTCAGGGTCTTGCGAACAAAACTAAGCAATGTGTAATGATGGAAGTAGAAGGTTTGGTGGTAAGAAAACTTATTTTCCATAGACAAAACAATAGGGAGAATTATGAATGGAAACTTTAGGAGTTATCCTATCAACCCATAGAGCACTAAAAAGTTTAGTATGCTAATCCCTGTGGCTTTCAGCTACATTCTTCTTTAAAATGTTGATAAAATTCTTATTAGAGGATTCTACTAGGTCATTACCTTGTGGGTAATAGTTAGAAGAGTATTTTACTTTTATCCCTTTCTCAAGGGAATACTGAGTAAGATCAATAGAGTTAAAATAAAAAGAGTTATCAAAAACCAAAGTGTCGGGTACTCCAAACCTGGTAAGGATATTACTCTCCAAGAAAGATGTGACCGAGTTAGTGTTAGCAACCTTTAATGGGATCGATTCCACCAAATGAGTAAAATAATTTGTTGCATTCAGAATTTACTTGTGCTGCAATGAAGAGGGAGGAGAGATAGGACCAACAAAATCTAGTCCCCACTACTAAAAAGGGTACTAGACAGTGACAAGATGTAGAGGGAAGGTTGGCTTCTTTATTTTTCTAGCACATTTTTGGCATGGCTCACACTTCCTAACAAGTTTATAAGAATATTTAAACAGAGTAGGTCAATAGTAACCTGCTCTTAATACCTTGTGAGCTATGGTTTCTCTATAATAATGTCCACCTGTAGGCCCTACATGTAAATCAACCAAAATTTTATCAGCCTCTGGTTTTTCAAGGCACCTGAGAAACACACCATCAAAATTATTACAAAACAACACATTATCAATCAACTGGTAAGGTGTTTCTTCAGTCTCTGAGGCCTACTCTTTTTAAAGTCAATAGTTGGAGGGGCATATCCGTGTATGGGATAAAACCTAATGTCATCATACCATTCGGATGAAGGAGTAGTAATGACATCAATAGTATCAGCTGGTATTTCTTCCTCATGTATGCATTGTTGTTCCTGATTTGGAACATTATATTGGGATTCCAATAAACACAAACCCTTACCTTTTACCTTTTTGGAAAGTTTGATCTCCAAATTGTACTCCTAGAGCACAGTCATCCAGTGAGCTCTTTTTTCTCCCAACTCTTTCCAAATCAGCATGTTCCTCACTATAGTGTATGGGACTATTACCTTTGTCTTTGATTTCAGCAGATAGGGCCTGAAATATTTCACAGACTTGTAGATAGTGTAGGATTATTTGTCTATCTGTGTATAATTTAATTCTTCTCCTTTGAATGTAGGGCTCATAAAAGACATAGGGATTTTAGCGTCCTCATTTCTTCTTTGAGTAAGCATAGCATCATATGAAACGTTACTGGAAAAAAGTGTATAATACAAAATCTATCGAAAAATCAAGGGGAAAAACTGCAGGAGCTTCCATGATGTCCTTCTTAATGCTTTTAAACACATCTTTTTGTACATAAGAATACTTGAGAATAACATCCTTCTTTACCAAGTATTAAAGAGGCCCGACGATCTGCCCAAATTTACGGACAAATATTCTGACAAAGTTAATCTTTCCTAGGAAATAATGCATAGCTTTCTTCAATCCAGGAATACCATGTTTTTCAATTGCTTCCACCCTTCTAGGGTCAATGATTGTTCCATCCTTAGAAACAATGAATCCCAGAAGTTTACCTTCAGGGACTGCAAAAAATTATTACTTTGGGTTCAAAGAACTGCCATATTTTTTGCATCTGTCAAAAACATGTCTGAAAGATAGCAAATGATCACATCTTTTCTTAGGAAAAATGGTAATATCATCTAAATATACAACAACAGATATTTTTAACAAACCTCGGAAATCTATATCCATAGCTCTCCGAAAGGTGGCACCAGCATTAATCAACACGAAGGGCGTCCTCTTATAGGAAAAAGTTCCCCAGGGTGTCGTGAAAGAAGTTTTTAGTTGGTCAAAGTCTGTCACTAGAACCTAGTTATACCCTGAAAAACCATCAAGGAGAGAGAACATATATGCACCCGATATTGTTTGTAAGATATGTTCCATGGATGGAACTGGATAGTTGTATTTTTCGGAAGCCCTGTTGAGATTCCTGAAATCAACACATAATCTAATTTCTCCATTTTTCTTGCAAAAATGAACTAAATTAGATATCCATCGTGTATGGTTGACAAGAAAAGCAATTCTTGCTTTCAGGAGTTTGTCAAGTTATTTATTTATAGAAGGCTCTAGACTTGGATGCATTTTCCTTCATTTTTGTTGATATGGCTTGATATCAGGATTTAAAGGTATATTGTGATGGATGATGGATGGATCAAAATTTTTTAGGTCATCATAGGTCCATGCAAACACATATTTGTAGTCTTTTCATAGCTTAACCAAATCCCTTTCTTCTTTAGGAGGACAAGTTAGGCCTATATTGATAAACTGAGGATTGTCTTTAGTACCTAGATTGACAGTCTTGTGATTGAGAGTAGAACTATGTGTTTTACAATTAGGATTACCCTTAAATTTATCTTGTAGATCATAAATCCTCTCTAAGTTTAAAAATGACTTGGGAATTATATTGGAAGGAAAGATATTATTGGACAAGGATCTCTCATGTTCTACCTCATCTATGGCAAAGTCCTTAAAGGTATCTTGTGCTGTGAGAAAATCTAGAATTTGAACATCATCGTCAAATATCTTCCAATTGGTAACATTGTTTGGTATGGAAGGCCTATACATGAGTTCTATGGAAAAAAGTTTCAGGAGAGAGACCTTCTGGTGGGATGAGTTTGGATGCGGTATTTTCGAATAGATCAGAATAAAAAAATTTGCAATTTGGGGACATACTTAATATTGAAAGCTTGAAAATAATTAGTCATATTCCTTACTAATTTTTGGTAGTTCAAAAGATGGGGAGCTGAGTAGTGGATTTGGTTCCTTACCTGTTTAAAAATTCTTTTTGAATCTCCATAGCACTGAATGATATCAACTCCCAAATCAATCACTTTCTTCATTCCTTTCACCAAGGCTTCATATTCAAAAATACTATTGGTGCACTAGAACTCTAATCTATAGGCAATCATCCATTTGGTACCTTTTGGGTCTCTGAGCACAAAACCAACACTGATACAATATTTGGACCTGGATCCATCGAAAAAAAGTGTCCATGAATATAAATATAGTCTAAAATTTGTATTAACATTATACACATTATGTACAATATCATCAATAAACGGAACAACCTTACAATTATAAATTTCCAAAACTTTGTCGATATTCTGATTCGGAGAAATATCAGCTGGTAAATCACCAAAGTAGGAGTCAAAAGTATAATGTTCAACAATTGAATATACAAAAACTGTTGGTTCAGCCGGATCATTAAGATCTGTGACTGTCTGTTTCATAAGAGGCTCCCTATTAATATTAATCTGATTTGGCCTTTCGTTATATGGAAGCCATAAGTGAGACCAGTCTGTGGCAAAATATCCCTTCAACTTTTCATACCAATCTCTGCTTAACCACATACCATAGGTTTTTGGTACATCAGCCACTACAATGTCTACTATTTGATGAATTTTGGGATCAATAGACAATGTTAGAAAAACATTTTTCAACTCACCCAAGAATTTTACTTTGGATCTATCTAGTTGCACAATTTGCGTAGGGTAAGATTCCCATACGACATTCAACTTTATGCATACTAAAACATGCATAACATTCGATGACGCTCCTGAGTCGATCATACAGTTATGGACATTCCTATTGAATATCTCAAAAGTCAGCAAGAAAGGTGGAACCCACTTAGTAGAATATTTTTGGGATTCAGGTTTTGTACAGACTTCTAAGTTATGGTTTTGAGCTTCTCTTCACCTATTCAATACCATGTTTTTGGGAAAACCTTCTCTAATAGATGGTATCTTGAGAAGATAAAAAAGAGAGGTGTTAGCTTCATACCTTTTTAGACCGTCTGTAATATTGTACTCAACCTTAGGAACTATTTTATCTTTAATCGAAACCATGTTACCTGATTCCTGTGTAGACGTTTTTGGTGGTGTGTCTTGTGGTGGTAGGCCTTTACTCCGCATCTTGTAAGAATGCTGCAAATAAAAAAAAAATTATGTGTTTTCCTCTTATTCTTCTTCGGCCATAGGAAACTCTGAAAAACAATTAATAGTATTGACAAATAGATCGGGTTCATTATTAGGAGGTATCATTTCTGTAATTTCCTGTCTATTATCATTTTCCATATTTGGAGGAGTAGAGGTTAGGGATTTCAAAATAGAGTAAATCTCATCGGAAGTAAGTGCTTCCTTAGGGTTTGGAGGTGGTTTTTTTAAAGGAGGTTGATAAGGTCTCCTAGGTGGTGGCCTTACTTGATCTCTATTATTTTCCTCATTATCACCATTTTCCCTTTTGAGATCGACCATATCATTGGAAATCCTTTGCAACAATTTCTTGATGTTGTCCATTTCATAAGGGTCTTTATCTAGGGTTGTGGGCTTAGGAACATAATCTTTCCGCCTCCTAGAAGTAGAAGATATTTCTGGTTCATGGTCTGGATTGTCTTTAAGACCATACATGTATTTCTCTACAAGACAAGCCTTGGCGAAGGCATGTTGTAGGGTTGTATTGTGAGAACATTTGGTCGACATGGAAATGGTTGTAGGAAAACCCTTAATGTAGTATGTTATCAACATGGAGGAGTGTAGTGGGGATCATGTTTAAAAAAAAAAAAACCTTTGATTATAATCTTTCACTCCTTCTTTAGGATTTATTCTAAAAGATGATAACTGTTGGGCCAGGAAAAGTGCATAAGGAAGAAGCTGATGCACAAGCAAAGGAGGAAAAGTGCATACACAACAAGGGAAAATAAGGTCAAGAAGGAATCAAATGAACTGGCGTAGAAAGATAAAACATGCACGCCGAAGAGAAAGGTAGGATAAAGATGGAAAGGAAGTGTAGAGCAGAGGAAGCAACAACAAGGAAAAGCACATCCACAGTCAGTGGAAGAAGAAGGTAGAAGAGTTAATGCTGGACAAGTGGAAGTCAAGGAAGACCACAAAAGGAAAAACCAGCAAAAGATGGAAGGACAGTTTTGCAGCTAGTTATGACTGCTACATATGAGCTGAAAGACGTTTCCACATCTAGTTAAGGTCATGGATAATGCATTGCAAGACTTTTGCAGCTAGGTATGGACTGACATTTATTGTAACAGATATATTTTGTAGCTACCTAAGTCTGTAATAATTGAGTTGTACTCAGTCGACCTTTTGTGGTCTTGTAATTACTATAAATAGAAGGAACCCGTTCTATATAAGGGTTCAGTCAGTTGGTTGTCATTTAGATTATATTGAGTAGACTCAAAAATATATACTGTTAGAGAGTAGAATTAGTAAGGTCAACTCACAGAAGAGTCTTGTAGAAGTAGAGGGACGTTGAGCCACAGATCTTGTAGCTGTGTGCATAGACCACTGGTAAAGTAGAAGAGTTGATCCATGCATTGTGCGTATCAGTAGGAGTAGATAGAAGAAATAAACAAAGGGCATGAGAGCAAGAATATTGAGTCAAAAATATGTATATTAAGAACAGTCTGCAAGTTGCAGGGTGCAAGGTGTTACCTATATTTCTCATGTCAAATAAAGAGCACCTGGTTGGTTTTTCCCAGATGGGTTTCCATGTTATTCCTTGTGGTATATGGATGAATGTTGTTGAATGGTGAATATTTATGTGAATGTTTGCTTATATTACATTACTACAATTACAGTTTCTGTTGAGTGTATATCGCAATATAAATGAATGACTGTTTAAAAGTATTGTTGGACCATTGTGTATGAGTTCATGATTAAATTTTCTAAGTTAAAATATAAGCCGTGCACTGTTTTTGAATTATAGGGAATCGACTACGTCTCATAGTTGTACCAGTTGGTAAATTTTACGGGTGGTCTATGGAACTTGGTTGTGCCCCTGTCGCAAAATGAAGGACTCCATCCCATTGTCTTTGTCGAGTCACCCATTAATATATCCCTCGCCAACTACAAAAACATGGTTATGGCAGTCACCCATTAATGTATCTCAGGTGATACTACACCTACCTCGCAGGCATTGCCGAATGAGATTGCTTTGTTGGGCCGATGTCTTTTGGTGTCTATTTGGTATTGTGTTGTTTTTGAATCGTGGGTCGAGATAAGGAAGAGAAAGAGGACAAAAAATGGTTCTGTTGTTGTGATCGTTAACCATTTGAGTCAAGGTAAATGTTATGGTATCCGACAAAGAACGAGATAGAGTACTAGTTGGAGTCTAAGACGCTAGAATTCGCATAAGAAGAGAGCACAGAATCTCAGAGGAGCACATAAAATTGGGTGGATGAATACATATACTTAGATATTCATGATATTCTTTGCAGAGTTTCCCATTGTACTGCACGAGTGGCTGTCAATATTGGAAAGAAGGCAGACAAACTTCTAGAGAAGAGAAGCAGTCGAGTGGAGTGACCAGTTGGTGCATGAAGTAATCAATGTAAGTAACACCATCTCTAGAGCTGTTGATTTTTGGGTTGATAGTATCTTGTAAGGGTATATTACTGAGTTTGCAGTAGAGGCTATAACATCATATAGTGAGGCTGAAAGAATTTTTTTCCAAGGACCCCGAAGAAGATATTCTTATCTATCAGTACATGGATCAAGATACTCATTTATGATAAGGGTATCTTACAGTTGAGTAGTTGAGTTGTATGCCCCAGAGGAATGCTATGTTACTGATGACTTGTCAAGAAAATGGGAAATGGTGAGTTGAGATGTTCCCAGGAAGTACAAAACCTAAACTAGAAGCTAGATTCCTAAGGAGTGGAAGGAGATTCAGATCAGGGAAGAGAAGAAAGACAGAGGAAGGTTGATGAGCTCCTAGTCTGTTCGAAGAGAGTGAGCACAAAATTTATTTGTAGGTAGATGAAGTGTCTTGCAATGAAGAGGAGGAATATAGCCCAATTTTGGAAGGATAAGAAGACTCCGAAGAGACTGTTGATACCCCAAGGTCAGGATGTGACTACATCACACCAGGAGTATTGCCAGAGGTAAGGTATAGAGCCTCATCTCTTGAAAGAGTTGTTAATACTGATAGTGCTAGCACAACAACTAGCACGCAAGAGAAAACACCCCCATTTAATCAGTCGTCAGATAACCTCGACGCCAACTCAATGGATGGGGAGGATATTCGGTTACCCAAATTCAATGGTAATGGAGCAGAAGATCTAGAGAAGCATTGGTTCATCTATGAAGTTGTTTGGATAGTTTGCTTAGTTAAAAATATAGACTTAAAGAAAGCATAGATGATCACTACTCTAAGGGGTCGTGCACTTGACTTGTTTATGAAATTTTGCATGGTGCTGGCAGGAATACCATAGAAAAACCTTGAAGAGATACGAGCTGCAATGATATCTGAGTTCAGAAAACCTAAATCTGAGTCATAGTGTATTACTGAGATCAAGGAGATCAAACAAGCATTGGCATAGTCGGTATGGGACTTTGACCAATGGTTTAAGACTTTTATGGCCAAAGTAAGTTTCCATATGTTGGATGTTCAACATAAGGAGTGTTTTATTGCTGCACTACTATCACACATCCGAGGCCCATTGATGCAACAAAATATCAAGTTGCAGACATAAGCGCTAGAATTGGAAATGAAGTTGGAAGCCTTGCCAATCAGTGATGGTGCTATAGGGATGGTGCATATTCAATCGAAGTTGGCTAATCTAATGATACAACTTTAGGATATCAAGAAGGGTAAGGAAGCCCACTAATACTTATGGTGCACAAAATACAGAATGTATGGACACACCAAGGATAATTGTCTCACCTTCATGAATTACGTCTCATTCGGTGCGCTAAACGCATTAAGTTCCCATGGACTACCTTGGTGTCACATATACCAGACTAGAGGACACCACGATGAAGACTATCTATACTTGCAAAAGATTGTAAGCCCTCCAACAAACCTATTCTATAAATTTTGCAAGTTAGTAGGGCATGAACCACCATAGTCCTGTTAAAACAAATATCATAGTCTATTAACCACACGACCCAAGTTCGAAACTAATAAACCCCCACTTATTTATTAATAGGTAAATATATTTACAATGTTTAAACAAATAAAATACAACATTAAAATTTAACCCCATCTAATGATCGACCTAGGATCGAATCAAATGAGGTCTCGGTTGGGAGAAATAATATGAAATACATTTTATAATGACTATCGATTTCCTTAAAAAAATTAAACCATAAGCATGTACACTTAAAAAACCAAAGTAAAAACCCTACACACATGCATTGCTATTTTACGCAAAGGCTTGAGCTAACCTATTACGACAGCTCATGAAAGCAACCAAATCATCATAACTAACATACAAACAGAGCTATTTTTTCCTTGTCAAACTATAGAACTCTTCCATTTAGATATAAACATACATACATTAATTCTTCAACGAAAGTAAACCAAATCTTATACGAATAGATATCTATGCCTTTGGAATATTTTACACACATTTAATTTATCTACATTAAAATCAAAGGAATCCATTAACAGAGCTTAAGCCATAAACGACGAATCATTCCAAACAAATTGCAGCAAGGGTTAAACAACCAAGTTACTTCCACATTCAAACACTAATATTGAAATAACAACATCGTAGTGCCATTTCTTGCAATGGAACTAACATATTTTATAAATGAACCCATTAAAATCCGCAAAGATATTAGTAAACAAAGAAACATAGAGTTAAATTTATATTAACTAAAAATCCAATGCATAGCCATACAATTTTTCACACATTCACATCAAATGCCCGAATGGGTTGACAGAACCCCAAACCAAAACCTACAGGATAACAACCTAAGCTTTACAAACCATCATTTCTCACAGACCCACGTTCAAAACCCAACAGGGTGATAGTTTTGCAATCTTAGCATTAGAGAAACCCTGTAGCAGCAAAAAAACCAAGCCTTGGGTAAAGGACCTATGTTTTACTTGGGCTTACCCGAATGGTTCCGGGTCGACCAAGTCTATTCCTATGTAGCAGATCCCTCAACCCGTCCCCAAATCATACAGGTATGCCATGAATCATTAAAACAAAATGAAAGATAAATAGTTGAACCATACAAGAATGATGGAATACATGTACAATTTTTGTGGCCAGCATTGTAAGCCCAACCAGGGCATGCATAGCTCCAACGCTAGAGCATGAACCTCCCTCAACACCAAACAAAGGACCAAACAAATGATAGATGAAACCATAGAATAGGGCATAAGGCTTGAATCATGTTCATCACGTGGATCATTGAATGTGTCAGCCTAGCCACCACCTTTTCCCAAATCAAAACCCACAGGCATATAGTATGGCTTCAAACTTCTTGCCATCAAAATAATTCCCATTTCCATAGTTTCGATTGCCATTGTATACTATAGTATAACCCTCCACGTTATATAGTTAAAAGAATATCATCAACATTAAAAACTTAAACCCTCAATACCATAGGGTAAAGACATACATTTTACATTCAATCTTAAACCCTTTCATACTAAATTAGTGAGATCAAGGTTGTGAGTGTAGGGTTTAGTATTTCTTTGACAACACCTGTAGTGCTTAGGCTTAGCTAGTTGTAGATGTTAGGACTCTTTTTCGCCACATTTATAAACCTAGTTTTATAAGTGAAGTCACTTGCAGAAAAATAGGTACACAAGTGTTAGTTCTCAATTAATTAAGTAAGCCTAGTAACATAGGACCCCTTACCTTTTCGAGTGAGTTGATAGGGAAAAAATCTGCCACTCCACCCCTTTACATACAGAGGTAATTCAACCTATTCGTCATAAATAAATAATAAATAGGTAAAATGTAACATGAAAGAAAAACATGAACACCATAAGATAAACAATATCAGTAAACTAGTTAAATATGTATGTAAAATTCAAGAGCATTGAAAAATAGAACAATGACATGTAAACATCATCGTCATACTGAAAACGTAGAAGAAGGAAAACAACAAGAGAAGTTAGGCTTAGTTCTTTATCCAAGTTTTTATTTTGCAGTAGAAAAAGAAGATGTCCTTAAGATCTTAGCAGTTTTATTGACCTACGATTTTTTTTATTTTATTTTGGATTCGAGGGACATTACAAGTGGCATCAGAGCCCAGATTGAAACACTAAGAGACCTAATGTGTGGTACTGAACATTTGTTTCATAAATAAACATTTCAAAACTGTATTTAAAATTTTTCTACTAACAAAATAATATTTTGTTACTAAATGCTTTAATTGCAAGATTAAAGAACAATCTAGATCATGAATACAGAAGAGGACAACAACCAGAAAAGAAAATATGAATTCCCCAACACAAGAAGAAGAAATGGCAGTAGAATTAAATTCTGATATAATGAAAACCATACAGAGTCTGCAAGAAGAATTGCAAAGCTTCAAGGATGATAATATGAATGAGAGAAAAAAGCAGAAAGCAATCAATGAATTTTTACTTCTGAACATTATGGGAGTAAATACTCATGGGCAGCCTACCCATTCAATCAATGAATCAAAGGGAAATTATCATCGTAAATGATCTAGTATCCTAAAGGAAGAGGAAAAAGAAGAACACACACATGAGCCTCTAGAAAGAGATGATCACAGTCTTTCCAGTGATAATTCACTTTCTCCTTGCAGAAAGAGGCAAAAAAATAATGAGAACCTCCAAGGAGAATTTTGAAAGATAAAAGATCCAACTTATGAAGGAGAGATGAATATCGCAAATAAGGCTGAATAATGGCTTCTAGGTATGAGAAAATACTTTCGATTACACAACTACTCTAGTGATATGAAAGCCCAAATGGCCATTTATAATTTAAATGGAAAAGAAACTAGATGGTGGAGATACATAAAGCTTAACAAAAAGGATGAAGTAAAAGAAATCAGATGGAGTAATTTTCGTAGAATATTTCAGGAGAAATACATGTCCGAGAGATTCTTGGAGAGGAAAGTGAAATAATTTCATGAGTTAAGGATGGGATCCATGACCATGGATTCCTTCATTAACACACTTTTGGATCTATTACACTACGTGCCATTAACATAAAGGATGAAAATGTGAAGATACAACAATTTTTGGGGTTTATTGCTCCCAATTTTCGAGACAAAATTGAGTTTGACATGCCCAAAACTCTGGACACTAACTTGCACAAATCTAGGATTTGTTATGATAATGGAAAACTAAGGTAAGAAACCATAAATAGAAGTCGAGGCAGGTCTAGGACCTTCTCGAACAACCGAAAACCTGGTTTTAAACCACTACCTTACAGAAAAGAGAACAACAGTTTTCCAGCATAAAAAAAATTCAATAAGACAGGTGCAAAGCCAAATGTTCCTGTACCAAATACCAATAGACTAGCAACAAACGAAGGAGCCAAGGCTTCCTCGCTGCAAATTAACTGTTGGAAATTCCAAGGACCCCATTATGCCAGAGATTGTCCAAAAATGACTGGTGGAGTCTCACATAATATACAGAAAGACCCAATGGTAGAGGACATGGATAGCACACCGAGGATCCATGCAACACTTGATGACTAACAAACATACCATCATTCCACTATGGTTGAACCATAAGGTAAGGTTTCAAACACTTCTATTTCGATTTTGATTGATTTTGTTGCTTGAAGGAGCTATGTATCACCCAATATTGTTGAAACATGTAAACTAAACAATGTAAACCATGAGAAACCATGGCTGGTACAATTAGCCACTGGTACAAAAAGAAATGTTTCAAAACTAGTGAGAGACTGTAAGGTAAAATTGAATGAGTTTCCAACTAAGATAGATCTAAATATCTTACCCTTTAGATTGTATGATGTACTTATCGACATGGACTGGTTGGAACAACACCATGTCATGCTCAATTGTGTAAACAAGTCAATATTTTGCACAGATAGCCAAGGGAACCAGAAAAAGATTCAAGGCATACCCAAGAAGGTTTCTGTTAGATAGATATCAGTATTCTAAGAGAAGAAGTGTTTTAGGAAGGGCTGCAAACATTTTGCAGTAAACATCCAAGATGTAGAAGCTGAGAGAGAACAACACATCGAGGAATTTCCGGCTCTTGTCGACTTTAAGGATGTATTTCCTGAGGAAATATCAGGATTACCACCAAAACATAACTTATATTTTTCTATAGAACTAACCCTAGGGTTAGTACCAGCTTCAAAATCTCCATACCGCATGAGCACACCAGAATTGGTGGAGCTCAAGTTGCAGTTAGAGCTCAATTAGAGGAAATTTCAACTCAAAATGGGCCTGTTAACTTTTATTCAAATTCCATGTCATCATGTGTTATCCAATGAAATTGCTTTAAATTTGAAATACCGTGTAGGTCTAAAACACCTTTTTAATATAAATTTGGGGATAGGTATCATAAAAAAACTACTTTTTTTGTTTGTATTTTTGACATATCTCCTTGTGTTTTCACTCAAATTTCGATCAAAAAATCTCATTGGATGTGGAATTAAATTCTACATCCAATGAGTACCCACTCGACATAATTTTGATAGACCCCTCTACTCCAAAAAAAGAAATACCTGAAAAAATGTGATGATGATGTCATCATCACATTTTTTTAGGTATTTCTTGTTTTTGGGGTAGTGGGGCCAGTCAAAAGTATGCCGAGTGGGTACTCGTTGGATTTGGAATTTAATTTTGCATCCAACGAGCTCTCCCGATTGAAATTTGAGTAAAAACATAGGGAGATATGTCAAAAATACAAACAAAAAGGTAGTTTTTTCTTTTCTTCCTCCAAAATTAATAAATATTATTTTATTATTTTAACTATTATTTTATTAATTATTTTTAGGAGGCCCATTTTGAGTTGAAANTAATTGAGAAGGGGTATATCCTACTGAGTGTGTCCCCTTGGGGAGCACCTATAATTTTCATAAACAAGAAGGATGGTACGATGCAAATGTGCGTCGATTACCTCCAACTTAACAAGATGAGCATCAAGAACCATTACCCACTTCGTAGGATCGATGAATTGTTCGATCAAGTTGGAGTAGAAAATATATTTTCAAATATCGACCTCTTGTCTGGATAGCATCAGGTACAAATCCATGATGAACATATACATAAAATGACCTTTTGAACTCGATACAACCATTACAAGTTTGTAGTAATTCATTTTAGGCTAACCAATGCATCAACAAATTTTATGTGCATGATGAACAATATCTTTAGTAATTACCTAGATAAGTTTATATTGGTCTTTATAGACTACATACTAGTTTACTCAAAGATTAAAGAAGAACATAAGGATCATCTTCACATAGTACTACTGGTGTTACATCAACACAAAATTTACCCTAAGTTTAGAAAATGTGATTTTTACAAACCACAAGTACAGTACCTAGGTCACATCATTCCTGAGAAGGGGATAGTTGTCGACCCAAAAAAATATTAAAGTCATAGAATATTGTCCTGTGCCTACCTATGTCACAAACATTAGTTCTATTTTGGGATTTAAAGCAAGTTACAATCGAATGTTCATTGTCAAATTTTCAAGGATTTCCTGTCCCATGACTACCTTACAAAGGAAGGAAAATAATTTCTTGTGGACAACCAAGTGAGAGGAAATTTTTCAGAAGCTTAAACAACTTTTGACTACTGCACTCATACTACAGATTGTGGATGCCGATGGGGATTTTGTTGTTTGCATAGATGTGAGCAAGGAAGGACTTGGATGATTCCTCATGCAGAATGGTTGTGCGATTTGTTATGAGTCACAAAAATTAAAGGAATGCGAACAAAATTATCCCACCCGCGATCTTGAGCTAACAACCATTATCCATTCCTTGAATATGTGGAGGCGCTACATCATGGGGAAGAGGTTTCTTCTAAAGACAGACAACATGATTCTGAAGTATTTGTTTGACCAGCTAGATATAAATACTAGGCAAGCCAGATGGTTGGCCTTCTTTAGCAAGTACCACTTCTAATTAAAGCATATCAAGGGAAAGGAGAATAAAATCATCAATGCTTTAAGTTGACAAGCTCATATGTTATATGAGGTAACCTTGAGTCAAACCGATTCAGATTTGCATGATAGGATTATAATGAAAAGTGGAGTTGACCTATTTTATGTTGAAGTTCTAAAAAATATTTAGGAGGATAGGTTGTTTCAACAACAAAAGGAGTATAAGGTGGACGAGACCAGACTATTGTGGTCCAAATATAGATTGTATGTTCTGGAAGGAGGGGACATCAGGTCGAGAATCCTAATGAAGTTCCATAGGAATACCTACTTGAGGCATTCGGGATATCAAAATATGATATTCGTAGTAAAGAAATACTTTTTATGGCCTCAGTTAAAGGCTGACATAGCGTTGTTCATCGTAAAATGTCAAGAATGTCGGCTAGTCAAAGCTAAGAACCAACATCCTTCTGGATTACCCATTCCAGAATGGAAGTGGGAGTTTATCAATATGGATTTGATTACGAGTCTACAAAAGAGAAAGAAACATAATGATTCCATATTTGTAGTGGTTGACAAGTGGTTGACAAGTTATCTAAAGCGACACACTTTATCCCAATTAAGTCAACTTACAAGGCAGTTCACATTTTCGACGTATTCATAAAGGAGATATTAATATTGCATGGGATACCCAAGGAAATCGTCTCAAATTGAGACACATAATTTACCAGTAGCTTTTGGATATATTTATTCTCTGGTTTAGAGACACAATAAAACTTTAGTACTGCCTACTTCCCACAGATAGACGGGCAAACAGAATGGGTAAACTAGATTTTGGAGGACATGCTTAAAATATATGTTATGAAAAATCCTACCAATTGGGAGGATTATCTGCACCTCATAGAGTTTGTATATAACAATGGATACCAGACCTCCGCCAAGATGAGTCCCTTTGAGGTACTCTATGGCTGAAAGTGTAGAACATCGGTTACTATTGAAACATATGTCTCAATAGGGATTTACTATCTGTCAACAACCTTAACTCACCGATCTCCCTAAGAACTAACTTACACAAGTTTTACCATATCCAGCAACACCTATGGAGCAGATGAGGCCTCACTTGAGATGTTCAAGGGAGAACTGTCGAAACCACATTTCCATAGTAAGAAGGATTTTTTACGCATCTATTGTTCAACTATCGCACCATTACTTCACAGATCAAGAAATTGGTTCATTTATCATCAATTCATATCAACATTCATCATATCAACACATTCAGATCGTAGTAGGAGAAACAATGCATAAATAGATCTACCAACATAACATGATTTAAAACATAAAAGCATCACACCATTCAGACAACAACATCATACTTCAATATCTATTCATTAACATATTATCACAGTACAACAGGGAAATAGAAAGAAGTAAAAAGACACGGTGTTTCCATCAAATCTCCATCATGTCATATTACTTCGCATCAAACCACAAGTTCTCAAAACAGGTCCACAGTTCACACCCGTTAAGATTTAAGATTTTGTTCAACACATCAATCTCTCATAAGCATGATATCATTCACAAGATATATTTTACATTATTATCCTAGATCTATTTATAGGCTTGAGCCTTTTAAAACGTGGTCCACTTAGATCAACTTCATAACTACTTGGACCAAAAACTACAAAATAATGATCAAGATCTACAAAATATGACCAAAATATAAAAAATATGACCAATCCTCCTTGCGCACCATCTTCTTCCTTGCACACCAACTTTTACCTTGTGCATCAAGCTCAATGCTGTGCAACTAATTATCCTCAAAACTATCTACCAACAGGCCCCGAAAACAATCTTGTGGCTCGCCCTCAAGCCATGTCAAGTGGAAGTAGTGTACTCTGTTATCTTAATTTTGAAATTCTCGTACTGTTTCTTTACTTCTTACACCTGAATATTCACCATGTCACTGATGTATGTGCACTCTGCAACATCCTCCTTAGATGGATGATCCATGATCTTAGCGATGAATTCCTTGCAGCTATCTTGCACTACCTGAAGTGCATTCACTATTGTTAGTTCCACTTTCTCGCTGATATCGTGGAATTATTCTAGAATTCTTCTAGCTGCTTTGTTTGGCATTGTTGTAATTCACTTGCCCTAGTGATGCGATGTTTCAGATTCTTCAACTCCGTCACTTTAGTCACCTATAGTACCAGATTCATTGCTCGAAGTGGCATCCTTAGTGTAACCAACTGACCTTCATCTCGCTATAGTTGTGTGTTTAGCTACTCCAACTACTCGTCCTGTACCACACCTCCCCAAAATTGCGTGGTTGCATCTGTAATTTCCATAGCTTATTTTTTCCTATCTTCGAGCTACGTTATTGCATCTTTGGTGGTGCTTTTGCAAGCATCAACTACCTCTGGTGACATACTTGGGTTCAATAGTTCCTGTATATTTGTGATGTATGTCTTGAATCCTGTGATGATCTAGCCTAATTTCTACACTTTAGATGGTGCATCTAGGTCCTCCTCTTAACTAGGACTTCTTGATATGCTTCAGCAACTACTTTCTCCAACCTGGCCTTGTCGTCCCATAGTTGCACATTTTGAACGATGATCCTATCCTACACCTTCTTTAAATCCATGATCCCTGTCTTGGTTGCTTCTTCCCTCTCTTACGGCTTCAAAAGGTGATCGACGATGATGTGTTCTCGGTTGACCAACTCTTGACTCGCAACCCTCTATAATTGAACCAATTTCTTAGTTGAAAATTCATTGACATCCAAAGCGAGCTCCTGAAATTGCTGGAGTTAGGTGTTGACATCCTCACTATTAGTCTCAATTGCATGTGGTGGAATCTGTACAATCTGGACCCTCTTCCCTGTGCTTATTTCTCCTACCTTCCACAAATTTTTTTCTTCGGGCACCCTTTTCAAAATTGCATCAAATAAAGAACTTAGTCAAGTGTTTACCTATTCAAATCCTTTAGTGGAGTGTTTCTTCAACTGTGATTCACTAGTAGTTGTCCCTAATGGGATGGCCATGATAATAAATCTCAATTTCTCCTCTGCCACTTATGCTCTGTCGCTGGTATCACCCTCCTCCTATTGCCTCTTTGTTCTGGATTTCTCAAACCTCTAATCCATTTCCAAATTTGTTGGCATTCTTGATGATGCTTCATCTGAATATTGCTCATGATGTTAGTCAGGCGTAGTATCCACTAGAGAATTGGTTGGTGGACCAGTCACGATGTACGATACTTCATCTATGTCAACTGGTTCTCGCCACTCCACATGCTAGTCATCCACGATGGAATCCAACTCTGCATCAGTAAGTTTGTAGAGTGTGGCCAACCAATTTTTGTTTGGTTCCCTTGATGCAAGAACATGAATGGCATGCAACCCCATTTCAAACCAGACAATGCATCAATAATTTGTCGTCTCCTCTTTTGATAAGAACGGGATATTCATGGATACAACGTGAAGTGCCTCCAAATACAACCAAAAATGTATTGAGCAATCCTTTAAACGTTCCACTTCCTTGACGTACTAGAGGTTTTGATATCGTGCCCCTCTGCATTCTTTGACAACCTCAACATCCATTCCCTGGTAGTCGTCGAGATCCATCCAAGTGACTAGTGCAATCAAAATGATCAACCAACTATAGGTGAATGGTTTTTTCCCTTCTTGTACCGCTATTGCATATTTTGTTAACTGGTTCAGTAGAAACAGTGACCAGTTCATTTGTACACCTTGGGCGCATTGCTTAGCACACACAATGACCCCATAAGTGCATTGACTGGGTCGGTTCTTCCTCACCACCTTCATTTCCAGAATACTTTCTGCAACGCACATAGCCTGGTCATTAATCGTATCCACCACATACACTCGTTTGTCATGCTGCATCCCAAACTTCTTCTTTAGCTTCACATCCAATCGTTTACTATTTTCCTTGCCGTGAAAGTACTACGATAGATCAGGTCCCTACATGGGCAACCCTGTGATCTGCAAAATCAACTTTCGAGTGACTAGAAGCGACCAATCCAGCCGCATATAGCCCCCGTGAAAACATTCTAACATTTTTTTTGTGCATACGTTGGCTTCCACCAACCTTCTAAAATGCGACATATTGATGAGGCCTAAAAGCCTCGACCTTTCCAATCCCCATGCCTAGTCATGCAGAGTGGGTTCTATTGGGAAATTGTCTTCTCCTATCGTTGGTATGAATGGATCTAGTGTGATCTTAGTCGATGCCGGCATATCATTATATTCATACTTCATCTTCATGATGTAGGGCACAATGTTAGCGGTGCATCCCATCCCCTGCGGTATTGTGGCATCCTAACCAGATACCTTTGGTTCTTCGTTAGATTGCATAGCTTGGCACGAGGTCTGCATGGAGGAACATATTGAGGGATGTCCCCAATGGACACCCTAGTCCTGGTCATGGAGTCCTCAGTTCCTGATGTCGATGGTCCCATCTTCTCTACAGCTTCTTCCTGTTCCCGCGCTGAAGTTATCATCAATCATTTCTTTGGTACAGGGGACTTGGGTCACTGAACCACCCTCTTCTTATTCTTTAGGATTGAAGGTGATCCCAGTGGCATGCTAAATTCTTCCTGCTCAATAGTCACCCTGATAAGTGGTGAATCTCTCCCACTATAAATATCTACTAGTATTGGCTCACTCGGCATTCCTCACTTTTTCCCAACAAATTCTCAACACCGCACTTTAATTTCACTCTGCTCTGCAGCTCAACTCCGCAACTCAACCTTCACAACTCTACAATAACTTCAAAAACTCAATATTCAGAATGGTGATTTTGAACCGTGGCCTTCCAATACTTATAGCGTCAAATCCACTATGTGAAAGATATCTTAATCATTGCGACCAAATCATCCATTTAATACCCAAATCTAGTGTCGATCCTTTCGATCTAATGGTCATATCCACCATTAATGCAAGTCTCGTGCAAGAGCATCATTGGATAACTGGTTTAACTACTACATTTACTACCAATTTGACTCTATCGTGTCCCGATGACCATTGTGGCATCGTTCCCTAAATACGACCTTAACAACTCTATTTGCTTGGCCACCTGTTGCTAGTGCGCCATCCTCCTCACTACCATCTCATGCAAAAATGAATATTTTTTTTTTCATGAAATGCCTCAAGCATCGCATAGCACTGGGCCCATCCTATAGGGATTCATCTTGCTTCCATTCACCAACTTAGGCAGCATCGCACCATCCAACTATTGTAGTTGTATTGTGCCTCCCTCAGTAATGAAATTGATAAAATAAGGACCCAAACAATGCATTTGCAACTTACATGGATACTTGGAAAACTTACTATCATATAGCAGAACCAAGTCTCCTTGCTGAAAGTTTTTGTTGTTGATGTGCCGATCATGCCAAGCTTTCTATTGGTCCTGCTCAACACACTGATGAAATCATGTGATAAAGTGTTATTCCTCTAGCTGCACCAACTAAGCTAGGCATTCGTTTAGTGCTCCTCATCATCCATTCCTGTTGTTGCAACAATGCGCAAACTCAGAACAATGTGCTCCATTGGCATAAATCCCTCCTTCCCATACACCAAATTGAATGGTGTCTGCCTATCAACCTTTTGCAGGTAGTGCAATAATCCCATAAGACTGTTGGAATATTCAAATCCCATTTATCACGGTTCATGTTGCAAATCTTTGTGAGCACATGCTCTAACAATTTATTAAACACTTCAACTGCCCCATTAGCTTGTGGATGATAAGAGGTACTCTTCTTGTTCTTTATCTTGAACTCTTCTATGATCACACAAATGGTGCTATTGATGAAGTGACTCCCCTAATCACTCATCAATATCTTTGGGAAACCAAAATGAGTAACAATGTTGTCAAATAGAAACCTTGCTACCATTGCATAGGTGCAATCTACAACTAGTATGACTTCCTCCCACCTTGACAAATAATTCGTCACTTTGATTATGTAGCAGACACCAGTTCTCTTTCTAGGTGAGTTGATTGGTCCCACAAAGTCCACTGCCTATTTTTCAAATGGTTGAAACATCACCTGAGGTACTAGAGGCATCTCACCCCTCTATGATGGCTTCCCATTCCTTTGACAAGCATCCCTATTGAGAGTTGGCCACCAAATCCCTGCACAAAGTAACTTCCTCGCAGTAGCGCAACTTCCATAGTGTCCACCAGTAACTCCCACATGTGATTCCTCTAAGACCCTTTCCTATTTGTGTAGTAGGACACATCGTGGTCATATCTCACCAGGTCCCATCTTATAGAGTTCTCCAACAACTAGCAGGAAATATGCGGCTCGAACTACCAAATCCTTTTTGTGATTTGTATTGAGCCCTTCTAGTTTTGTTCCCGTCACAAAAAAATGAACTATTTTCTCATAGTAATCATCAACCATTCCAACTCTGAATAGTTGCGCATCGAGTAACCCATCTTCAATGTTCATTGGTTCTTATCCTATCTCTATTCATGAAAATTCTCCAGGTCTTGCATTCAAGAGACCAAGCTTCACAACTATCTCTAAATCAAACTCTTGGAAGAGAAGTATCCAATGGCATATCTTCCTCCCCAACGGATGTTTATTCACTAGATGTTTCAATGCAGAGTGATCCGTGAAAATATTGAAATTTCCTCCCAACAAATAGTGTTGAAACTTCTGTAATGTATAGACCATTGTCAATTCTTCTCCATGGATGACAGCTTCCAACTGGAAAAATAAATTGGATGATCAATATCTCCTTCACCTGGTTGCATGAACACCACTACCAGCGCAGTTGACGACACATCAACGTTAACATGTAACTCCTTCGTCAAATATGGAAAAACCAATATTGGTGTTGTAGCCATCTTCATATTTAAGGTGTCGAAACTTCCTTGACACTCCCGACTCCATGTGAACTGTGCATCATTCTTTAGCAACTTCTCCATAGGTGTTGTGATCGTGGCATATCCTATGATGAACTTGCAGTAATATCCTGTATGGCCTAATATATCTCTAAGATACTTTACATTCATGGGTGGCAGCAAGTTAAGAATCAACGAAATATTTACAGGAGCAACCAGTAGGCCTTCCTTGCATACAATGTGCCCTAGCAACATCCCAAAGGGCACACAAAATATGCACTTCTTCGAATTTAGCGCAAACTGATGTTGTCAACATCTCTCCAACATCATTCACAAATTTGCAAGATGATCCTTCACCAACCCGTAAATTGTGCATTAATCCATGTATACTTCCAAGAGCTTCTATATAAAATCCTTGAATGCAGCAACTACGATCCTAGAGAATATCATAGGCACATTTTTCAGTCCAAATGGCATCACCGAGTATTGACAACATCCACATTCAGTTAGAAACATTGTATTATTATGTTCCTCTTTTGCAATATCAATTTGATGATAGCTAGGAAATCCATCTGTAAATAAATAGATCTATTGACTGCCCACTCCTTCCAACACTTCATCAGTAAATGGTGTCGAGAATAGACCATGAAGGCATGCATCGTTCAATTTTCTGAGATCAACATAGATCTTAACCTCACATGTCTTCTTATATTGCACAACCATAGGACTAATCCACTCCGATTCTTCAACTTGTTCTATGGTTCTTTTTTCCAGCATCTGGTCGAGCTCAAATTTGTCTCTTTCCTTGTATCACAGATTCACACGATACAGTTGTTGTCGCACTAGCTTCACATCTAGATCCAGTGGGATTTTCATTTATCCCAAATCTCCTAATAGGTCCTTTCATTTCAGAAATTTTTTTGGAAACAATTCTTGGAACTCATGCAATAGTTTAGTGATCTTTGCCATTATTTCTGTTAGAATATAATCTGTCGGGATTATATATTGTAAATAAATAAATAAATAGTTATGTAGGAAGTTGAATAGTTACATAGGAAGGTGAAAATGTTGATGAAGCTCAACCACCGCCTGAAATTTATAAATGAATGCATTAGCATTGGAATAATATTGAATCGGGATTTATACCTATCAGTGGTATCAGAGCTTGGCTATTTGTCATAACTCCTACCTGCTGCATTTCAGTCCTGGCATTCTGTTTGCCAGTCCATTGCCAGACTGCCTGCTCAGTCAGTCTGCCATTTGCATGCGTTTCTCTTTGCCAACCTGTGCGCATTCATTTGTATGCATTATGATGTATGATATTTTATGTTGGTTGCTACCTTAACCAGGAAACCTTAATTTTTGTGGGCCGCCTCTTCTATCCTCTGCAATCTGTAGTGGTTGACTGCACTATAACCACATTTATCTACCTGCGTGAAGAGTGCTATCTCCTCACTGTGTGAATAGATTCCAGAGTTGTGACTTGTTGAATATGAATGCGACCTCTATCGTGTGAATATTGTGACTTGTTGGAGTGTGGGTTTCATTGGTGTCTACTCATGACTGCTCATGAATGTGGAGCTATTGTGAATCCATCCTCAACTGTATGACTACAATCTCTCCATTTATTTAAGAGTTGTGACCATCTTGTTAAATATGTGTCTCTTTGGTGGCTGCATTCTGTGAGCTACAAATCCTCATGTGAAGACACTCATTATTTCCATATTGAAGAAGTTGCCACAAACCTCTCCTTGAAGGCTACAACCTCCATTGCGTGAAGAGCTAGCGTTGAAGACTAAACCCGTGAAGCTGTGAGTGACCCCGTGAAGACTGTTCTCTGCAAGAATGTGGAGGTAAAGAGGTGATGAGTATCTGTGTGGAGACTACTCCAATAGCCTACAAGCATTAATATTATATCTCAAGCCAGACCTATGCTACGACAACATTGTGTCAGGAGTTGCGAACTCATGGAGGTAGAACAATTTTCTTGCAATATTAGATATAACTGTTGAGGAATGCGTAATACCTAACCCTAATTGGATTGCATAATACCTAATAGAGCTAAAGAAATTTAATACGACTCTGTCAATTTTTCTGTATGAGCTACAGAGAACAACTATTGTTCTACTAAAGTTTTTAGTGCTTGTCGTGGAGTTGGTCTCCGAAATCGCCTATTGTCTACCAAGATTCAGTGTTGAGGATAAAGCTGAATACCTCTCAGTCGAAGGGTCAAATTGCTGGAAAAAAAACGCTGGTGTTCTTGTAATTATTATGCTGGTGTTTGTTTTGTAATTATTATGCCAGTTTTACAATATTATTGCAATCATCCACCTTCTCCATTGCCATTGTAGAAGTTGACGAGGCACATGCAACACAATTAGGGTTGGAAAACTGAGCATGAGCCTGAATAGAGTGAGTCTGTTGTATGAGCTTGAGATTGTTGAGTATGAGTTATGATCAGTGTGGAGAAATAAATATATGCTGCGGCCTGTAATTGTGGTATATATCCGTTGAGTATATATACTGCGTGGAGTCTGGAATTTTTTTTTTATGTTGCTGGTGTATACATGCTGCTGTCTAATTCCTGAAATACTGCTGAACCTGTGGAGCTGCCTACGTATCAAGCGAGCCTGTGTTGCTACAGCCTGTTGAAGACCTACTTGAAGACCGATCTCAATATTCAAAATTCTGATACTAAGACTGATATATTGTGTTGTGACTGATATATCATATATTTCTAGTGACTGATATATTTTGTATTGAAGAAGCATGTGTATGCTATAAAATTGCATTGTATTCACCTTGGCAGAGACTGTATACCTACAAGGTTATTTTTTTTCTATTTCTCTTTGTAAATTACACTAACAGTTGTAAAAATGCAATCTATAGCATCTATAGTTGGTGCCACACTCATTGGAAAAGACACTTATTTAGAATGGTGGAGGAAGATCAAATCTGCCTTCATCTACAATGACCTTTGGGATGGCATTTGCGAAGGTACCACAATAGAGACAGCAACTGGAAAGACCATAACCAGAGACCCAGAACCTCCAAAATCTGAGAAAGAGAAGGCCATTTGGAGAACAAAAGACAAGAAAGCTTTAGCTGTAATCACTGCCACAGTCAGTGAAGAGGTGAGCCAGCACATATTGCCTGCAAACTCATGTTTTGAAGCACTAAAAACATTAAAAGATCTATATGATTCACACTTTGAAATGGAATTTATTCAACTAATGTTAAAATTGTTCAGCTTAGAAGTAAAAGACAATGATCCCATGTTAGTTGCCTCTGAAATCAAAGCCATCATGCACAAGATTCAAGCCTCTGGTATGAAACCAGATCTTCCTCTTGCAGCATTTGTAAAATCTTTGTATCCTTCTCACTCCAACTATCTTGAGTCGTTGCAAGCTAGTGACAAGTTCAAGTCACTGACATTTGACACCCTGGTAGAGAAGATAGCTGACAGAGAGAAAGCCTTTGGTAAGAAGACAACCGAGCATTCTGGAGAATCACTTTGCTTTGCTCAAAAAGCAAAGAACCACACCAAAGACCAATCCAAAGATCATCCCAAAGGAGAAAGTAGCAAGAGAGGCAGAGGAAGAAGAAACTTCAAAGGCAGAGGGGGCAGAAACAACTTCAGTAAAAGATCAGATCTGCAGTGCAAGCATTGTGGAAAGACTGGGCACACATCAGATCAGTGTTGGGCTTCGTGGGACTCCATCAAAGACAAGCATAACCAAAAGAAAGATGATAATAAAAATCAAGATGCTAGTAAATCTTTTGATTCTGCTCATTGTATTGTTGCACATTGTAATCTTGGAATTAATGAAATTACTTCACTTTCATCTTACAAAGATTGTTGGCTGCTTGATACTGGTGCAACATCACACATGACATTTAGAAAAGACTGTTTTGAAGAACTTAATGAAACAATAGATGGCATAGTTTACTTTGCAGATAAGTCAAGTATTAAACCAAAAGGAATGGGCACCATTCGACTAAAGATGCTTGGATTCCTTGATTTCTTGTTGAAGAATGTTATTTATCTTCTAGAGTTGCAGAGAAGCCTACTGTCCTTGGTGGAGATTCAACAGGGAGGCCATTCCATCCACATGTTTGATGGAATCATTGAAATAAGAAAGTCCTCTGACAACCAAGTCATCATGACTGGATATGAAGATGGGAAGCTGCTGAAGCT
>LPNX010262618.1:72803-89385 GCA_001517045.1 Pseudotsuga menziesii
ACTCAACAAAACGGTGTAGTAGAAAGAATGAACAGAACCATAATGAATATGGTTCGCTCAATGATGTTTTTCAAGAATATAAAACTAATGTTTTGGGGTGATGCAGTAAAATGTGTAGCCTATTTGAGAAATAGAAGTCCCTCAAATGCTCTTGATAACAAGAATACACATGAAATGTGGTTTGGCCATCTCCCTTCAGTCAGGCATCTCAGAGTTTTTGGTTCCACCTGTTATGCCTTGATTCCAAAGGAGCAAAGAAACAAGCTTGGTGCTCGAAGCAGAAGATGCATTTTCCTGGGGTACGAAGAATACTCTAAGGCATATCGTCTGTATGATGAGGTAAACAAGAAATATGTTATTTCCAGAGATGTCATTTTTCTTGAAACTAATAAAAATGACCAGTCCATTGAGAGACAGCTTGATCATTTGGAAAGTTATCCTCATCCAAAGACATATTCTGAAAACAAATATGAAATTCCAAACCTTGAAGGGGGGATTCCTATTCTGGATCAACCTTTGGAATTTCCATATGAAGCACCAAATCCCCTGCATGAAGAAGTTCTTGCTACTTCACCTGATCAAGAGATTCAACTGGATGATGTGATTGAGAGAATTGAAATATTCTCAATCAATGATGAAGCACCACCAGCTGATCAACCAGGACCATCACGGAAGATTCCTAAATGGGCCACAAAGACACTTGAAAATGTCCATCTGGATGAAGTTGGAAAGACGGGAACGAGAAGTTAGAAAAGACATGAAGATGGAGGAGGAGCAGATAATTCAGGTGATGACATGGATGTATCATTTGATTGTGAATTTAATTTATCTGCTAACTTTGAACCAACTTCCTTTGAAGAAGCTTCTACTCGAGTTGAGTGGAAAGAAGCTATGCAGAATGAGTATGATGCACTCATGAAGAATGGAACTTGGAAGCTGGTTGACCCTCTAGTTGGAACCAAACCAATTGGCTGCAAGTGGGTGTATAAGAACAAATATAGATCAGATGGCTCACTTGACAAGCACAAAGCGAGGCTTGTAGAAAAAGGCTATGTACAGAAAGAAGGAATTGACTATGAAGAAACATTTTCTCCTACAGCAAAATGGGCTACCATCCGTACCTTACTCTCTTTAGCTGCTCAGAAAGGGTGTAAAGTTCATCAAATGGATGTGAAGGCTGCTTTCTTGAATGGAGACTTGAAAGAGAATGTCTTCATGTCTCAGCCAGAAGGATTTGTTGTGAAAGGAAAAGAACAAAAGGTATGCAAGCTTGTCAAATCCTTGTATGGCCTAAAACAAGCGCCTTGTGCATGGTATGAAAAGTTAACTGAGTATCTTTTGAAGTTAAATTTCGAACATTTTGATCTTGATGATGCAACACTATTTATAAAGAAATTTGGAAGATCTGTTGTGTATCTTGTGGTGTATGTAGATGATATTTTGATGAAAGGGAACAATGAGAGCTATATATCATCCATAAAAAAAGATTTGAAAAAGATCTTTGAAATGACAGATATGGGACATCTCCACTATTACTTAGGAATTGAAGTCACTCAACATCCTAAGTACATATTCCTATCTCAAAAGAAATATGTTGGAGAACTACTAAACAAATTTTGCATGACAGAATGCAACCCTATCTCTACTCCAATGGAATAGAAAATGAAGCTCACATCAAGCGAAGGAAAAGAATTTGAAGATGCGACCAAGTATCGACAACTTGTAGGGAGTCTTATCTACCTTACAACAACTAGACCAGATATTTCTTATGTTGTTGGCATAATTTTAAGGTTCATGCATAAAACTTGTGAAGGACACTGGTCAGCCACAAAGAGGGTTCTAATATACTTGAAGGGGACTCAAGACGTTGGACTCAAGTACTCTAAAGTGGATGACTTCAAACTTATTGGGTACTCAGACTCAGATTTTGATGGCAATAAGGAGATAGGAGTATCAACTTCTGGATACACTATGAGTCTTGGATCAGCAGCTGTCTCATGGAGATCACACAAACAGTTAGTTCTGGCAGATTCAACAACAGAAGCAGAATATGTGGCTGCAGCTGAAGCAACGAAAGAAATAGTATGGATCAGGAAGATACTTGAAGATTTGCAAGAAAAACAAGAAAAATCCACTCCATTATTGGTCGACCATACTTCTGCAATCAAGCTGGCTAAGAATCCTAGATTCCATGATCGAACCAAACACATCAACACAAAGTATCATTTGATTCGACATCATGTAGAGGCCAAGACAGTCCATCTTCGACATTGTTCCACAAATGATCAAGTTGCAGACATCTTCACCAAAGCACTTGGACGAGAAAATTTTGAAAGATTCAGAAACATGCTCGGACTTACGAACACCCCTTCAGATTAAGAGGGGGATTGTTAGAGTATAATCCGTCGGGATTATATATTGTAAATAAATAAATAAATAGTTATGTAGGAAGCTGAACAGTTACATAGGAAGGTGAAAAGGTTGATGAAGCTCAACCACTGCCTGAAAGGTATAAATGAATGCATTAGCATTGGAATAATATTGAATCGGGAGTTACACCTATCAATTTCTTCATCCCAGTAGTCTCCAATATTCACTAACTTCGGTTTCTCATATGTCCCAAGTTGAATTTCTGAATCTTCAATGACTTACTGATTTTATCTGTGAGTATATCAAGCGCCGCTATATCTCGACTTCCTTTTATCTCTAGAATGTTCATGTTCCTTGGATCATCACCATCATTAGGCCCTCCTATCACATTCTAACACTCCATCATTGACTGCATCATTAAAGCTTCATGTGGGTCCACAGGATATGAGTCTAGAACTACCTTCCGAATAACGTCATGGATATGTTGTAGTGCACTTTGAATGACTAGATAAACATCCACAAACTAAAGGTGTGACTGAAACAGGTTGACAACTCTTCCCAGGTCATGATTTCTTTGCAAAGCTCGGGTAATACGTACCACTGGCATGATATTTCATCCAATGTCTGCACAAAAGTATGTACCCATTCCTCCTTTGGTCGCAACACCCACATGGTATGACATGCAATAAGATGACCACTAGGATCATTTATCCCATCATACCTCTCAGCTTGGTATTGTTTTGTTCCGCTAAAGAGAACCTCCATCAACCTGCGACACTTTGACCACCCGTTGATCGACTTCTTATGTGTTTCCCACCAACATGTCAGAGTATTATTGAATGCTTCATACAATGCCAACAACCTCTGTGGTTCTGACACCTTATCTTCAAATTCAACAATAAATTCAGGTAAATCAGGTATTCCCTCATAGTTTAGTAACTCAACAATATTTTTTGCGATTCAGTGCAATGACTCAACGATTAAAAAAGACTTCTGAATTGATACCTCATGCATCCGATTCTACCAATTCTCCAAGGCGTCATCAGAATCCGAAGATACAAAGCTAGAACTTCACCAACCAAGCTCTCTGTTAATAGCAGGTTGGCTATAATATTATGAGATGTTGTATGCATGATCCCATTCCCCTACATCTTCTTCCTTAACTGGTTCATCATACCTTCTTACTTCATTCAGATCCATTGGGGCTATGAATCTGATATTGCGGTTCTCAAATTTCATCACACGCTTCTTAAAATTAATCGCCGCTAAGATGTCATTATCCCATCCAATCCCCATCAGTGCGGGATATGAGCTTCAACAATCAACAACCTCAATAACATCAAATTCTGCATATGTATTCATTCCTTCAACTTCGACTGCTAGATGTGGTATGCTCCCAATCGGTGTCACTCTAACCTAGTTAGCCAGTCGCAACTACATAGGGGACCAAACTAACTACGGGCTCCCCATATTCTCCCATGTCTTCTTTTTCAGAATGTTGACATCCAAGCCTAGATCCAAAATGAATGAATATACCTTGTAATCCCCAATATGAATATTCATTCTCATCTCTTTCCCCATTTTATTCTTGTACATGGAGTTCATATAAGACTCCCTCCACCATTTCTCTGGTCGATGCAGCATACTTGAAATCTTTGTGAGTGAATCCATGTTTTTTTCCTGGGATATACAAATTTCAAAGAAGTTTTTCAAGGTACCATGCTACTATGATGGCCGTGCTACCAAAGTTGAATAAAAAAAAGGTGGCATTTCATAAATAGGAAAGTTACCTAGGTATCTTCTTATCACGTCACGCGATTCTAAGAATGTATCCCTCTCAGTGTCGACATATAATTGCACCTTCTTCTTTCCATCCAATCAAACTTGTATAATCGTCCCATCATCTCTTGTTATCGCACCTTCATGAGTAATGACAACAACATCAGTAGACTAAACTCTGGTTTCTGCTGAGATCTTTGCAACTCTTGGTCCTTGGTTTTGTTTTGGTTGTGGATTCACTAGCTAGTTCACATTTTAATTTGAATTTTTGTTTTGATTTTGATTCTTTTTCTAGTTCTGGTTCTACAATTGTCATTAGAGGAAATTTCAACTCAAAATGGGCCTCCTAAAATGAACTAATAAAATAATAGTTAAAATAATAAAATAATATTTATTAATTTTGGAGGAAGAAAAGAAAAAAACTACTTTTTTGTTTGTATTTTTGACATATCTCCCCATGATTTTACTCAAATTTCGATTGGGAGAGCTCGTTGGATGCGTAATTAAATTCTGCATCCAACGAGTATGCACTCGGCATACTTTTGATGGACCCCGCTACCCCAAAAACAAGAAATACCTGAAAAAATGGAATGATGATGTCATCATTCCATTTTTTCAGGTATTTCTTGTTTTTGGGGTAGAGGGGTCCATCAAAAGTATGCCGAGTGCATACTCGTTGGATGTGGAATTTAATTCCGCATCCAACGAGCTCTCCCGATCGAAATTTGAGTAAAAACATGGGGAGATATGTCAAAAATACAAACAAAAAAAGTAGTTTTTTTTATGATACCTATCCCCAAATTTGTATTTAAAAAGTGTTTAAGACCTATACAGTATTTCAAATTTAAAGCAATTTCATTGGCTAACACATGATGACATGGAATTTGAATAAAAGTTAAAAGGCCCATTTTGAGTTGAAATTTCCTCTAATGGGAGTGTTCCTCGCTTGCCACTTCATGATCAATTGTGGCCAGTTCTCAATGGTGTGATATGTAGCGATACAGTAAGTACGTTGTGCTTCTAAGTTCAAGAAATCTCTCTGATAATTTTCCAATACTACACAATTATAAAATTGCATAGGTCAGTGAGCAATTCCTCCTCCTCATCCAAAATATCCATCTCTTCCTCCGCAAAATACTCCTTGTTGTTGATACTGCGGTTGGTTGAACTATTGTTGTAGTGGGGGATTCAGCTATGGTTGTGTATACTGCTATTGAGGGTATGGATCCTAAGTATACTATGGCTACTGCAAAGCATACTGCATATGGTTGTACTGCAGCAACAACAAAGAAAACTATGGTTGTGGCACAAACTACAATTGTGGTTGTGGTTGTTGTACAAACTGTTGCTGTAGTTATGGCTGTAACACCTGCAGTGGCTGTTGCGGTGGTGGTCTCTCTATGATTTGATGGTATTCTCCCTTCACATAATATGCATCCATTTTCCTCTCCTGGAGAAAATCATATGCTCGACAGTATTTATGTTCATGCCCAACAGATCAAAAAAACATGCAATACAAATTCATCGGCTTCGAGACCATCTTCATAAACACACAATATTTGTGTCGGTGTCCATGAACTTGGAAGATGCTACACCATGGCATGCCACCATGACTCAATGGATTTAGATATCCTGACAGAAGGTAATTTTTAAAATCTGGGCACTGATCCTTATGATGTCCTTCTCCATGACATCGAGTAAACCATATTTATTCATGATGCTCTTTTCCTTTCTTGATATCCTGCAACTGGATCATCAATTTGACCAGTTTTGTTTGTATCTGATTCATACCAACTCCATTTTTTCCAATAGGTGAATCTTCCATCTTCATTGTAATCTGGAGAGCCTCACTCTGTGTTGAAATATTTTACTACATCAAGGGCATCCTGATATGCAGTACTAATTCCATGATGAACCACTCCTTGTGTTGTACATCACTCATTCCAAAACTGAATTTTTCCATCAGAATCTTGAATCACTGATCAAAATCCCAAATAGTCTCATTTGGATATTGCTTGATCTCCTTTAAATCTATGATATATTACACTTCAAACTTAGGCTTTCTAAACTCCTCAATCAATCCTTTTCTAATATTAGCCAGAGTATTTACTCGAGTACCTATGGGAACCTGTGTAAACTTCATTTACCAATCCAGTGCACAAACTTAGAAGGTCGTTGCCAATTTACCTTTCTTAAGATCATCATCCTGAACTTGGTTTACACTCCAAACTACTTCACATAGAAACCAGTATTGATCGGGGTGCTCGGTCCCATTCCCCTAAAATAGATGTAACTTTACATCATCGCCCTCCATCCTGAGCCTTCTTCCTACGTTCACTGATATGATACTATTATAATGTTGATGACACGTTGGACTACTTGGTGTTGAGCTCATGTTTCTTCCTGAATGAGGCGCAGTGCATGAAGGTGTGGGTATGTTATTTCTCTAGTTTGGTATTTCTTATGGCGGGTGTAGCCTGGTTTTCTCCTTCGTTTCTATAGGGTCACTTCGTCCCTTCCTATCATCTATAGTAGCCTATTGTCTTAGTCGCATTAGGACTCTCTTCTGTCCTCTACCTCTTCTCTTGTTAAAATGTTACTCCACTTCACAGAAGACCACTTCCTTCCTCAGCTTCCCTCATAGTCTCGCTGTAACGCCTATCCATCTACCTCATATCATTCCATATAACCCTTGTCTCCATGGTACTCGTAGCCTCCACACACCGGGTCTCTACTCATCAGAGTTCATCTTCAATATGCCTTTTTCACAGATGAGAATCGTAATTGAGAGTTGCAATGATAATGGAAACCTACCTCTTGGTCCTTTGAAGCAGTCCCTTTTCATGTCGTTGTAAGACTTGACTATGTTGATTGAAAAATTAGTGATGTATCCTTTCAAGATTTTGTCAAGCTAAACATCAGCATCCCTTAACACTCTTTTATCTACCTCATGTAGTTGTTGGATCAGCTCTAAAGTCCAAAAAGTGGGTTCGCCTCCTTGAAAATTTGTATTCTGATAGGTCAACTATGCCAATCACTCATACAAGATGACCAAAAACTCATAGAAAAAGTACTCATGGAAATCAGAATATAGGTACCTTCCCACCCATTGTTTTGTCGTCAATCCAGGGTTTTGATTCTTCTCTGCCGTGAATTCTTGAGCCTTCTGGTCAAACCAATATTGAATCTCTGATATTTTCAGATTCCACAACATGTCCTCCTTCTTTGTGAACTATGGTCTCAGCAACATAACCATTTGTTTACATAGATTCATCGAAAAGGGTTCACTCTCTGTCGACACTCTTAACTCAGCTATCTGACCTGAGCACCGACCCAAAAAGGCTTTACCCTATCGAGCAACACCTATGGAGAATATGAGTTCTCACTCGATATGTTCAAGGGAGAACTATTGGAACCATGTTTCCACATTAAGAAGGAGGGTTTGTGCATATATTGTTCAACTATCACACCATTACTTCACAAATCAAGAATTGGTTCATTTATCATCAATTCATATCAACATTCATCAGATCAACATATTCATGTCATAGTAGGAGAATCAATGCATAAATAGATCTACCAACATAACATGATTTAAAACATAAAAGCATCACATCATTCAGAAAAGCAACATCATACTTCGGTATCCATTCATTCGCATCTTATCAAGGGAAAATAGGGAAACAAAAATAAGTAAAAGGACACAGTGTTTCCATCAAATATTCATCATGTCATATTACTTCACATCAAAACACAGGTTCTCAAAATAGTTCCATAGTTTGCACCTGATAATATTTTGTTCAACACATCAATCTCTCATAAGCATGATCTGATTCACAAGATATATTTTACATTACGATCCTAGATATATTTATAGGCTTGTGCCTTTTACAACGTGATCCACTTAGATCAATTTCCTAACTACTTGGACCAAAAACTACAAAATAATGACCAAGATATACAAAATATGACCAAAAAATATAAAATATGACCAATTTTCCTTGCACCCCATCTTCCTCCTTGCGCATCAACCTCGGTGATGCACAACTAATTATCCTCAAAACTGCCTGCCAACAACTACCTGGGATATCTCGGTGAACCGGTTCATGTTAAGGTCGGACTTACTAAAGGACCTAGAACAGTTAGTCACCAAAGTACAACATAATCTCAAGGAAGTGCAATACTGCCAGAAGAGTTATGCAGATAAGAAAAGAAAAGACAGAGATGATCAAATCGGTGAAAAATGTTTACTTAAAAGTAAAAGCGAAGAGAAGCTCATTGAGCTTGGGAAGATGAAGAAAATTGGCACCAAGATTTTGCAGACCCTTTGAGATACTAGCCAAGAGAGGGCTAGTGGAATATGAATTAGCTTTACCTACTCATATAAAGGTTCATAATGTTTTCCATGCATATTTATTGAAGAAATATGTATATGACACTAAACATGTTATTGATTGGTCCTTGTTACAAGTGGAACCCGAAGGGGAATTTATACCCGAACCCATTCATATTTTGGACAAAATAGAAGTACAACTCAAGAAGCGAACCATAGTTTGACTGAAAGTGAAATGGAAGAACTTTGGAGACGATGAGGCCACTTGGGAGAATGAATTCATCTTGAGAGATGCTTACCCCACCTTATTTCATGACTTCATTTCTAGTCCCTAGAACACTGTGACGGTGTTTTTCTAAGTGGGGAGGGATGTAATATCCTAAATTTTGACCTTAACTATAATTGGCATCAGTCACATTGCACATGAGTTACTTTGATTTTTATGTTTGTATATTGGGAATAATGCCCCACTGCACATGAGTTATGTTGATTAGTTAGATATATTGGGTGTAATCCAATGCATATGTTTTATTATCTTGTGTGTGATTGTATATGTCGGGCATGGACCCTGATCGACAAGGATTATTATTGGAGTATGATGTACTGGATGTATATGTGATTGACCTTAATGCATATACTGAGATGATTATTATGATGAAATGTGTAGAATACTGATTGCATGATTGAGTTCTATAATGTGTTGGGCATAAACCTTGCAGTACGTAAGTGATGAGATTTTGTTTCAAGCACAAGCTCTAGAGCACATGAGTTATGAGATTTTGTGTTGAGAATAAGCTCTAGAGCACATGATTTATGAGATTTTGTGTTGAGAATAAGCTCTAGAGCACATGAGTTATACAATTGGAAGTGTTCAGAATAAGCCCTGGGGCATTCCAAATTGATGTTGAGCATAAGCTCTGGAGCATCAGATCCTTGTCCATTGTATCTCTAGGTGTATTATACTAGTACATCCTAGCATTAGTGTTGAGTGAGAGGATATGTAATTACACTAAGTGTAACTCTCAATTATTAGCATTGATCTTGGGATTTGAATAGCACTAGGATTTACTGAAATTAAGTGTGTTGAGTGAGAATGACTCTAAATATCACTGACCCTTATCTTACTTATTTTAAGTTGGTTAAATGGAATTTCAAATCTAATTCCAATCAAGTACTGGAAGAAATACCACAATACACGAGGTAATCCAACATGCAAGGAGGATCTAGATCTGGCTAACTTAGTTGACCAACCCTACCTGAGGCCTTGATAAAAGATATAGTATAAGCTAAGGAAAGCATCAAATAAAGGAGACTATGTCATATGATGAATAAGTAAATATTAAAGATACTATGTAAAGTGTATGTATATTATGAATAAAAGAATAATTGTGTGTGTGTATATATATATATATATATATATATATATATATATATATATATATAAATAAAAAAATAAATAAAGNTTATTTACTAAAATGATTAAATAAATATTCCATTCTAAATTTCAAATTAGGAACTAGTAAAAAGTTCCTAAGCTAAACAAAATAATTATTAAATCCACATAAATCAATTAAAGATTATTTTCAAGAAAATAATGGATTCTTGATCTAACTGAAGTTTTAAACAAATTTCATTTCCTAAAATATTGTTTATAGATAAACAAGCCAAGATAAGGCTTCGGGGATATGATCATTATTCCAAAAATAATTTTGGAGAGCATTTCCAAAAGCAAGTATTCTTATACAGAGCCTGATATTCGAAATAAGAGCAACCTCACCTTTAGGAGCTCTAGATCACTTGCATGTTGGAGCCAGCTCATGGAGATCCATATTAGAACTAGGAATGGTTATGGGTCATGGTTGGGAGGAACGTGCTAGTTCCAAGGCTATCCAGTTATCATATGTAAGGTCATAAATAAGTAGGGTTTTATTAATTCTATGAGTTTAAGTGTGTAGGGTTCTTAGCCATTAATAAGTTGAATAATGTACATATGAGGTTTCTACATTTACCAGTGAAATTAATTATGTTTACAAGTTGTATGTATAGTTGTTATGCTATGTATTAAAGATCTTCAAGTTTATTTTCTGGTTTGAGTTATGTTTCAGGATTGTTTCATTTGTTAAATTGAAACTCGGCCTTTAAATTCTTAGATAGAATTCAAGGGTAAAAATGCTATTAGATTTATATTTAACTATTTCATAAGTTTATGTTAGAATTTTTAATCTAGATTCAAACCCTAATTTCTAGATAAACTTAAACTAAATCCCATGTTACAACCCAGGTCTAATTTAAAATAAACCAGAGATTAAAAGTAAACCTAACGATGAATAAAATCAGTCTATTCTTTAAAACTAAAACATTAATTGAACTCTATATAATTATTAAAAGAAATGTTAAACAAAACAAATTAAAAAACATATTCACAACCATTCAAACCAGGAATCAAATCACATAAAAACAAACTCAAAATAAAAAACTAGACATAGTACTGGCATATTTCATTTACCGGCAAGCACATACATAGATTTCATATATCATATCTACCTAAAAAAGTAAGAAATTAAACTAACAAGCAAAGCATTTCATTATATTACAAATAGATCTGTAAACAATTATCGAAAGGTCAAGTTACCAAATCTAAATTCATACGCTCAAGCTCAAAAGTGTTAAGCAAATTATTAAATAAATAAACCACATAAACACCATATCTCAACTAAACAAAATCTTATACATGTCTCTAATAAAAAGATAAAAACATAATCATAGTAAATTGACCATCACGACCTAAGGTCGAGCCACATGAACTCCGACCTTTCTCTGCTAATACATTTAAAAACATTAAACATTTCCAAGTTAATATCCACAGACTCATTTAAATATTAAACCTCGGCCAAGTAATCGACCCAGGATCGATTCGCATAGTACCCAAATGGTGGCAATAAACATGTTAAAACAAATATCACATTCAATTAACCACACGACCCAAGGTCAAAACTAAGAATCCTTGGCCGATTTATTAATAGGTAAATATATTTACATCATTTTAAAAAATAAACTACAACATTAAAATTTAACCCTAGCCAACGATCAACCCAGGATCGAATCAAATGAGGTCCCGGATGGGAGAAATAATACGGAATAGATTTTATAAATATTATCAATTTCCTTAAACAAAACAAACCATAAGCATGTACACTTAAAAAACCAAAGTTAAAACCCAATGCACAGCTTGTGCTATTTTAAGCAAAGGCATGGGCTAAGCCATTATGGCATCCCGTGAAAGAAATCAAATCAACATAACTAACATATAGACAGAGCTAATTTTTCCTCAGTAACCTACATAACTCTTCCATTTAAAAACAAATATATGAACAAGAATTCTTCTATGGAAGTAAACCAAATATCATACGAATCAAGAGCTCTTCCTTTGGCATATTTTATGCAGAGTTAATTTATCTACATTAAAATCAAAGGAATCCATTAACAAAGCTTAAACCATAAATGGTGAATCATTCCAAACAAATCATAGCAAGGGTTAAAAACCCACGTTACTTCCACAATCAAACATTAATATCGAAATAACGACATTGTAGTGCCATTGCTTGCAATGGCACTGACATATTTTATAAACAAACCCATTAAAATCCATAGAGCTCTTAGTAAATAAAGAAACACAAAGTTAAATTTATATTAACTAAAAATCCATTACAGAGCCATACAGGTTTTTACACAGTCACATCAAATTCCTGAATGGCCTGAGAGAGCCCCAAACCCAAACCTAAAGGATAACAACCTAAGCTTTACAAACTATCATTTCCCACAGACCCATGATCAAAACCCAATAGGGTGACGGTTTTGCAAATCTGAGCATCAGAGAAACCATGCAGCAGTATAAAGACCAAACTTTGGGTAAAGGCCCTATGTTTTACATGGGATTACCCGGATGGTTGCGAGTCAACCAAGTCTCTTCCCATCGAATAGATCCCTCAAGCTGTCCCCAAATCCTGCAAAACCAAACAAAACAAATATGAAAATTATTCCATGAATCATTAAAACCAAAAAAAATCTAATTAGTTGAACCATATAACAATGATGACATACCTATATAAGTTTTGTGACTAGTGCTATAATCCCAAACAGGGCATGCACAACTCCAACATTGGAGCATGAACCTCCCTTAACACCAAACAAAGGACCAAACAAATGACAGACAAAACCCTAGCATGAGACATAAGGTTTGAAGCCTTCTCATCATGCAGATCATTGAATGTGCCAACCTGGCCAACACCTTTTCCCAAATCAAAACCCACAGGCATATAGTATGGATTCAAACTTCTTTCCATCAAAATAATTCCCATTTCCATAGTTTCAATTACCATTTTATACTATAGTATAACCCTCCACATTATATATTTAAAAGAATATCACTAACATTAAAAACATAAACACTCAATCCCAAACGGTAAAGACATAGATTTTACATTCAAGCTTAAACCCTTTCATACTATAGTAGTGAGCTCAATTTTGTGAGCGTAGGGTTAAGTATTTCTTTGACAACACCTGTAGCGCTTAGGTTTAGCTAGTTGTAGATGCTAGGATTTTTTTTTTCATGTTCATAATTCTAGGTTTACAGGAGAAGTCACGTGCAGAAAAATAAGTACACATGTATTAGTTCACAATCAACTAAGTAATCCCAATAAAATAGGACCCCTTACCTTTATGAGTGAGTCAAGAGGGAAAAATCCTGCCACCCCACCCCTTTACATAAAAAGGTAATTCAACCTCTTTTTCATAAATAAATAATAACTAGGTAGCGTAACATGAAAGAAAAACATGAACAACATAAGATCAGAAGAATCGGTATACTAGATAAACATGTACATAAAATACAAGCGTGTTAAAAAATAGAATAGTGACATGTAAACATCATCATCATACAAAAAACGCACAAGAAGGAAAACAACAACAGAACATAGGCTTAGTTCTTTATCCAAGTTTTTATTCCGTAATAGAAAAAGGAGATGTCCTTAAGATCTTAGAAATTTTATTGATCTACGATTTTTTATTCTTTTTTATTTTTGGATTTTAGGGACATTACAATTTCTGATAGGGTTCCTAAGTTTACTAGTAATTTCTACAAGTCATTGTTTAAAGGATTGGACACTAAATTAAATTTTAGTACCTCTTATCATCTAAAAACGGATGGACAAACAGAAAGAGTAAATCAATTTTTAGAATATATGTTAAGGATGTATGTTAGGGATCATCCAAAGAAATGGGAAGAGTATATGCACTTAGTCTAGTATGCTTATAACAATGATTATCAAGCTTCAACTAAACTTAGTCCTTTTGAAATACTGTATGGTAGGAAGTGCACCCATTTCATAAACACAATGAGACACCTACCATGATGATGGACATGAGAGATGATGGAAGCTAGGTCACGCTTTGGTTCTCACCCTGGTTGCCGCCCACTGCTCTGATCCTTCTACGATATTTCGACTTCCTCCTACACACTCATGATAGTAATTTCGGGGAGGGTTCCAGGCCCTCCCCCCATGCATCACTCTGGGAGTACCTCCAATGATCATGTTGCATGCCCTACCTCAGATACACTGCCCTCTGCTGAAACCTTACATCCCGACACAATCATGACTGCTATGGAGATGATGCATCAGCCTCAGGAAGATACCAAGGCCCACACTAACACATGCATTGGGTTATCTGTAGAAAAACCAAGAATAAACATGCCCCCCTCCATAATCAACTCACGCATCGAGTACATGAAGACCTACACACTCATTGGAAAATTCATGGGAATATGGCCTAGCAAGAAATCTTTCCTCCATTGGATCTCTTCCAAATGGAAGCCTAAATCGCATTTCGACATTCAACTTGGGTTGAAAGGTTTTTTTACCATCATTTTCACCTTTCTTAAGGACATAGATTGGGTCCTGGAAGGAGGTCCATAATTTTTTAAATCTGCAGGGCTTTTTCTTCACAACTAGGTGGAGCGCTTCAACCCTAACACAAAAAAATTTTCTTGGGCCCTGGTCTGGGTCCATGTTTACTCACTCCCTCAAGACTATTGGGATGAGGAAACACTAAGGGACATCAAAAATGCATTGGGAGATTTTGTCAAAGTGTCTGACCTAACAAGGAAGAAAAGGTACACCTCTTATGCCTGTATTTGTGTTTATAACACATATTTCATTAAATTTGGAAATATTCTATTACAAGGACTTCATCCACATTGATTTTTTTTGGAAATCTCTAAATACATATTCTATTAAATCTAGAAAAATCAACTCAAAGAACTATTCCATTAAATTTGGAATAATTAATCCAATGAACTACTTTCTCAATTAATATTTTTTATTTATTTCAAGTAAAACTTTAGTATTCAACTATTCAAAAGGAAATATTACATCTCAATTAGAACTAGAGGAAATATTACATCTCAATTATAACTAGATGGGTTAGATCTAAAATTTAGAACTTTTGCTAGATTGAGTTCCTTCAAAATGAGGAAAGTCATAGCCTTTGAATCCTACATAATTTATATTAATATAATTTATAGGTTGTATTAGATGTTAAGTTGATTAAATTATTTTATGACATAGTATCAACATTGTATTTGTTACTACAACAATTATTAACATTGTCATAGTAATTATTTTTGTCTTTGTTATGTATGTTGTTTTATTTTTGGAAATTGGCACCACTTATAATCAAAATGAAAAAATATGTTATGATTTTAAAGTCTAAGTTTTATCCTAGTAATGATTAAAGTAAATTATGAATTAAAATAGCAACATAATTTATTATTATTGTTGTTGGCAGTGGTAGTGTATTAGAAACTAAGTTGATGAATGCTTACTTTATGAATAATAGATTAACTTGAGAAATTTCTTACCTATAAATTTATTTAATGATATTGATGTTAGTAAAGCCTCCCTTATTTATTATTATTCATTATTTTAATAAGCAAAATCAATTATGAACTAGAATAGCATTAGCGCAATATAATTTGATTTTTTTCATATACAAGAGGAAAGGGGAAAAACCAACTAAACTAATTATTGCAAGTGTTCATTATTTATTTATGAAGCAGTTGAACAATGTGTTTAATTGAAAAGAGCATATTTATAATGAAAATATAGATATCTTACAATATTTATATTATCATTAAGATTGTATATCATCTATTAATTTATGTTAGGGCACGGAGGAATCGAACCACCATCATCCTGCTTGTAATGCAGGTGCTCTTCCATTGACCTAGCACCCTTTACAACATGAGGGGAGAGGGACTATGTTAACACCTAGATTACACATTTCTAATCCTCCATGACAGATCAAAATGATAATAGTCTTAGACTTTGATTCTTTCAAAATGATGAAATTCTTAGACTTTGATTCCTTACATAATTTCTATTAATATTATCTATAGTTTGTACTAAATGGTAAGTTGATTAAGTTTATGTAATATATTGTATATATTACTATGATTAAGAAATTCAATTATAATTTGATATGGTAACTAGTACATTGTTGGTGTTGAGTTCCTATACTAGTAGAAGGTTGGCACAATTTTAGAATGGCCCATTTAAAAACTATTTAATGTAAAGGTTTGGTACCCAATATTGTTCTAAAATTTTCCCTTGTATTTCCCTGAACTAGGCTTCCATCAATCAACCTTTACATGAAGAGTCTAACTTTCATCATTCTGGAAGATATATGAGGTGGTTTTTGTCATCCAAATCATCTCTCCTTCATCATCAACTCATGATCTAACTAGCAACATATTTCCTTTCTCAAATTCGATCATAGGATTGAATCTTGGCTTTAGCTTGTTGTACTTGGGTCCAACATATACCAGTTCATCTGTCACATTATCAAAATCTCCATCCATAATACTTATATTCCATGCAGTGCATTATGATTAGCATTAAATCTCACATGGATTAAATTGTCTTTATAATGCAATGTATTTTATGATAATGTCTAACATGAATTAAAGCTAACATGATGTTACTACTTAATGATTGATTTTCTGGATTAAGTTATGTGAAATATTTTCAGTCCACAATGAGTTTT
>LPNX010262618.1:89668-151125 GCA_001517045.1 Pseudotsuga menziesii
ATGACGATTTCCATAGTTAATCATAATGACAAAGAGAGTTTATCGAATTAAATTGTGTATTGAAACATCCCTACGTTTCGAGTGGACACTCCACCAATCATCAGGGGAACAAAATGAAAAGCTCAAAGTGGTATTGAAGAGAGTGAGCAAAAGCTAATAATAAATAAGGTAAGGGTTTTGTACATGCATTAATGAATATAATTATTCACATTTGATATAGTGACATGTTGTGTTGATCTAAAAGACAAATTGAAAAGTTAAAATTTGAATGGTGTTAGCTAGTTTGCATAATGTATCATCACATGAATTAACATTGAACTTGAAGTGAAATTTTCATATATGCAGTAAATAATTTAAAATTCCTCAAAAAGTAGCTTGAAGAGTATTTATTATACTACAAACATTGAAAAATGTTTCTTCATGTATACTAAAATTCATTCAAAAAGAAAAATTACATTCATGAATCATGTCCACCTAATCTCCTTATATCCACTCAAGCAGATCAAGTACAACTTGTACACCACATTTATTTATCTTGGTCTTCCTGCAATCTTCTTTTTTTGGCATCCATGCCCAAACTATGGTATTAATTGGAATAGATCCAAGTTCTCTGTGATCAAGATTTGGTACCCAATATTGTTCTAAAATATTTCCCTTGTATTTCCCTAAACTAGGCTACCACCAATCAATATTTACATGAAGGGTCTTGCTGTCATCATCCTGGAAGATATATGAGGTGGATTTTTCCATCCAAATCATTTATCCTTCATCCTCATTACCTGATCTAACAAGAAACAAATTCCTTTTCTCTACATCAGTTCTAGGATCGAATGTTGGCTTTGGCTTGTTGCACTTGGGTCCAACATATACCGGTTCATCTGTCACATTATCGAGATCCACATCCATAATACTTTATATTAAATGGAGTGCATTAACATCAACGTTAACATTTTGCCCCGTCTTGGGCCAAAAATCATCAAAAGAAGAATCACTTTCATCCAAGGGTGTATGGTCATTATAAATTCCATCTAATGCATCAAGAACTCTTTTCCAATAATCTATTTTTTTATTCCATTCCTCTATAACAATTGGTGAATTCTCATTGCCAATAGTCTCTTTCCACATTTTTATGTATGATGTTATTCCTTCCTTTAGTTCTTTTAAATAAACATCATTGTCTTTGGGACGTAAGAAAGATGGCTTCCATGTGGGAAATATAGGTCGACCTTCATCATCTATATTCAACAACTCACTGTGGTTCCAACCACTTAATGTCTCTGATGGATTCTTTATACCTCATAACTGGAACATCATTGAGTACAAGAAATTGGAAGTACTGGACATTAATATGTCCAACTAGTGCATTTTTCCCCTCCTTGATGTACCCATTAATAAAAAATTTGAAGTCATACACTTTGCCAATAAGTTTAGGTGGAAACGCATGTTTTTCTTCTATTGTGCAATATGTATCCATCATCTCAGATAAAATATATATATCTATGCTTTTCAAGTTGGATGACATTCTTCCGTAGGTTCCATCTATGTCTTCATGGGTGTGCCCCACAAATCAAGAACCCAACCTCAATAGTGATGAAGACACCAAGTGCAGTTAATAGTGATAGAAACATGAAAACATAACAATTCTTATTATCGCTAGCTACAATGTCCAATTGTAACAATAAATGTGGAGGAAGAGGTTTAAAATCAAGATTTTGATCTTTTGAGCTTCCATTTAAAGATAGGAAAGCATCCTTGTACACTCTACATTTTGAGTAAATAGAGTTTTGAAGTAATGCATTTGAAAGTGGGTTTCTTGAACTTCCACAATCATCAAGCAAATCACCATACATATCAAGGTGTGGGTCTTCAAGGTCCCCAATCACTTTGCAAGAGATGTACTGGTAAATTATGATCCCATGTGTACAAATGGTAGGGATAAATGACCAAAACCTCATGTGTTATGCCCATGTTTTAGCACACCTGAAAACGACAAAACCAAGTTTGTTCCTGCAACAGATTTTGATTTGACATGTAATATTGGGATTGAAGTCTTTGTTTTGTCCATTTTATCATGGATAATACTCAAGTATTCATTTGGATACCGCTATGACATAATTCTATGGGCATAGTAGATATATCTTCCACACATAACAATCTTGTTATGTTTCTTTAGTCTAGCTCATGCCTTTTCTTCCAGCTCTTTTGTAGTCATTGTCTTCATCTATGCTTTCAACATGATACATTTACTGAAGTTAGTATTCTTTGAGAATGCCATTTATGGAAAATGAGCATTCCAAATCTTGCTCGTTGTTTGTTGTGATATTGATGGAAAATTGAGCTCTTGAAGAGCCTCATTGATCTCTTTTAACAAAGAAATTTGGGTGTACGTTGATGGCAGTAGTATTAAAGGAGTAGACGTTCCATCTTATTCAACTTCTTGTGTTTGGTTCAGTGAAAAATATGAATTATCCATGACAATTTTGTGCAATATTTCTATGGTTTCCATAGTATGTGCACGTGGTTTGCATTTTTTGGTGTTACCATGAATTCCTTTGGCATGTCCTTATTGGAAGTTATGTTGGTAAGTATAGAAGGTGCTTTGAGGAATATTATGTATCTTGTACCATGCTTTCTTACAAATAATATCTCCATTAAACCTCATGTCCTTTACTTTCCTAACAGTAGGACATAGGCCATGGCCATGGCTCTTTGACATGATTGTGTTCGAAAGGAGTGAATTCAAGGCAAATTCCCTAATGTCATTTTTTATGAGTTCCATACCCCTTCTAGCAGCTACAATGGCTTTCCTATCCACATGTTGAAGACAATATTGTTTTCAACATTCATTTGCTACCAAAAGTTGGTTTCTTTCTCTTCATCTCTCTATATTTGAAAGTTTCCAACTTTTTTTGTAGCCACAACTTGTTTAATCTTTTATATGGCCTCGTTACGTGCATAGTAATTGAGGCTGGATCTTTTTCATTATAAATATCATCATCCTATGTGTTTAAGGGACTTGTGTCCTCTATAAGATCACATACCACCATTTCATTGGGCACCTCCTTGAAATTTTCATTCACCCTTGTAATCTCACCTTCATTGTCCTCCAACTCATTTATTGACCATCTAACCAAACAATGTATAGACTTATCTCCAATCCTACATCTTTCACAATTTCTTTCTATGTCTTCCACAAAAACACTGAATTCCTTTTCACCTAACCTTTCACCCTCAACCATGTCATCCTCACGGACATTAACTATGATCCCTTTGACAATGCACATGCTTGTTCCCGTGCACTCATGTGTAAGAGAAAATTTTTTGCATGTGAATGTAAGCCTATCTTGGGGAGCATTTACTTGACGATCATGACAATGAGGTTCCAAATCTGATTCTGGAAAAATCTCATAAGATCCCAATGGACCGTTAGTGTATTTTCAAATCCTGTTGGATGTGGAAAAAGAGCATCATGTTTTAACACCTTCTCAATGTTAACCACTATGGATCTTTTATTTACCACACTTCCATGCACCTTATGATCAATCTTTGTATTGAATATGGAGTCTTCACCCACCGTCACTCCACATTGCAAAAGATATACCTTGTCTCCAATAGAAAATGCAGAAGAGACATTTCCAAATATACAACAAATTAGACAAACTTAGTATTTGCTCAAAAATAATAAGCAATGTACTATCAAAAACACTTAACATGTGCTTCAAGATTTTGATTTACCTTTGTTATGCCTCAAATCTATGATCTTCCATGGATGTAAGTCCCCTTCATAAATATATTCCACAATCAAATGTGGTTCAATAACATCAATTATCAAAGCCATAACATATCCTACATTAAGCCTTTCTCCACCATAATGAGTTGTAGTATCTATAGATTCAACCCTTCCTAGTCAAATAACTTGACCATTAATTAGGAGGTTAACATAGTCCCTCTTATCAAAATTATATTTTCCGTTGTAACGCCTCCCAATTTCTGTAAGACATTTGAATTGTAGTTTGTAATTAAGGTTAAACCATATGAAGTGTATGTTCAAAAAGGTAATATAGTTGCAATAATTCAAAACAATAGGGTAGCCCTTTTGTATGCCACAAAACATTGTTCCCCTACATCTTGTACGCACTAGAAAAAGGGAATTTACATATAAATTACATAAAATATATATGAAGAGATAACAATAAGAGTTCCAAGAAGTATTAAAGAATGACAGATATCAACTTAGATAAAACCACCAAATTCCTATTTGACTTTGGATATCGCACTTATATTATTGATGTATGTATATGAATGTAATGGAAATCTAGCTAGAGTTAGCTTCCGTTCTTAAAACGTTGCACGATAAATGAAAGTTAATGTGTGTTAGTTTTCATACTATATTTTTCCATCTAACAGAACCACATTGTCATCAATCACATTACACCATGATGGAAATCTAGTTGGTGTTAGTTTCCATTCATAAAACATTGCATGGTGACTAAAAGATAATCAATGTTAGTTTTCATAAGGTAGTTTGTCATCTAACACACCCACATTGTCATCAAATACATTACACCATAATGAAAATCTAGTGGAGTTAGCTTCCTTCTAACAACATGGCATGGTGAGTGAAATCTAACCTACAATAGCTTTCATAAGGAAGGTTTCCATCTAACACAACTACATTGTCATTAATCACATTGCACCACGATGGAAATCTAGATGGTGTTAGTTTTCGTTCTTAAAACATTGCACATTTAGTGAAAGCTAAAGTGTGTTACTTTTCATAAGGTAGTTTTTCATCTAACATAACCACATTGTCATCAAGCACATTGCACCATGATGGAAATCTAGCTTGAGTTGGCTTTCGTTCTTAAAACATTGCACTGTGAGTTAAAGGTGATGTGTGTTAGTTTTCATAAGGTAGCTTTCTATATAAAACAACCACATTGTCATCAAATATATCACACCATGATGGAAATCTAGCTGGAGTTAGTTTTACTTTTAACAACATGGCATGATGAGATAAAGTTAATGTGTGTTAGCTTTCATAAAGTAGTTTTTCATCTACCACAACCATATTTTCATCAATCACATTGCACTACAATGGAGATCTACTTGGAGTTAGTTTTTGTCCTTAAATCGTTGCACGGTGAGTGAAATCTAATGTGTGTTAGCTTTCATAATGTAGTTTTCCATCTAGCACAACCACATTGTCATCAATCACAATTCACCATGATGGAAATCTATTTGGAGTTACCTTTCATTCTTAAGACATTGCACGGTGAGTAAAAGCTAATTTTTTAGTTGTCATAAGTTAGTTTTCTATCTAACACAGCCACATTGTCTTACATTATACCATGATGAAAATTTAGCTGGAATTAGCTTTCCTTCTAACAACATGTCATGATGAGTGAAAGCTAATGTGTGTTAGTTCATTGCACCATGATGGAAAGTTAGATGAAGTTAGCTTTTGTTCTTAAAACATTACACGTTGAGTGAAAGTTAATGTGTGTTAGTTTTCATAAGGTAGTTTTCTATCTAAAACAAACACATTGTTATCAAATACATAACAAGATGATGGAAATCTAGCTATAATTAGCTTAACTTTTAACAACATGTTAGTTGTCGTATTTAAAGCATTGTACGATGAGTGAAATAAAATGTGTGTTAGCTCATTACACCAAGATGGAAATCTATCTCGAGTTAGCTTTTGTTTTTAAAACATTGCACGGTGAGTGAAAGTTAATGTGTGTTAGAATTCATAAGGTAGTTTTCTATTTAAAAGAGTCACATTGTCATCAAATAAATAACACCATGACGGAAATCTAGTTGAAGTTAGCTTTATTCCTTAAATCATTGCACGATGAGTGAAATCTAATGTGTTAGCTTTCATAATCTAGTTTCCATCTAACACAACCACGTTGTCATCATTCATAATGCACCATGATGGAAATGTAGTTGGAGTTAGATTTCATAAGATAGGTTTCTATCTAACACAACCAAATTGTCATCAAATACATTACACCATGATGGAAATCTAGTTGGAGTTAGTTTTTTTCCTAACAACATGGCATGATGAGTGAAAGCTCATGTGTGTTAGCTCATTACACCATGATAAAAATCTAGCTCAAATTAGTTTTCTATCTAACACAACCACATTGTCACATTTCACCGTGAGGGAAATCTACTTGGAGTTAGATTTCGACCTTAAATCATTGTACAGTGAGTGAAATCTAATGTATGTTATCTTTCATAATGTAGTTTTCCATTTAGCAAAACCACAATGTCATCAATCAACATGCACTTTGTTGGAAATATAGCTAGAGTTAGCTTTCATTCTTAAAACGTTGCACGGTGAGTAATAACTAATGTGTGTTAGATTTCGTAAGGTAGTTTTTCATGTAACATAGCCACCTTGTCATCAAATACATTACACCATGATGCAAATCTAGCTAGAGTTAAATTTCCTTCTAACAACATGGCACAATGAGTAAAAGCTAATGTGTGTTAGCTTTCATAAGGTAGTTTTTCATCTAACACAACCACATTGTCATCGATCACATTGATCTGTGATGGAAATATAATTGAATTTAGCTTTCATCCGTAAATCATTGCACAATGAGTGAAATATAATGTGTGTTATCTTTCATAATGTAGTTTTCCATCTAGCACAACCACATTGTTATCAATCACAATGCACCATGATGGAAATCTAGCTAGAGTTAGCTTTTGTTCTTAAAACATTGCACGGTGAGTAAAGCTAATGTATGCTAAATTTCATAAGGTAGTTTTCCATCTAAAATGGTCACATTGTTATCAAATACATAACACCATGATGAAAATCTTGCTGGAGTTAGCTTTCCTTCTAACAACATGGCACTATAAGGGAAAGCTTATGTGTGTTACCTCATTACACCATGATGGAAATCTAGCCGGAGTTAGATTTATTTTCAAAAACATGGCACGATGAGTGAAAGTTAATGTGTTTAATTTTTCATAAGCTAGTTTTCCATGGAACATAACTACATTGTCATCAATCACATTGCATCGTGTTGGAAATCTAGTTGGAGTTAGTTTTTATACTTAAATCATTGCACGATGAGTAAAGTCTAATGTGTGTAAGCTTTCATAGTGTGGTTATCCATCTAGCACAACCACATTGTTATCAATCACAATGCACCATAATGGAAATCTAGTTGGAGTTAGCTTTCGTTCTTAAAACATTGCACGATGAGTAAAGCTAATGTCTATTAGCTTTCATAAGGTAGTTTTCCATCAAACACAGCCACATTGTCATCAAATACATTACACCATGATGAAAATCTAGTTGTAGTTAGCTTTCTTTCTAATAACATGACACTATAATGGAAAGCTTATGTATGTTAGCTCATTACACCATGATGGAAATCTAGTTGGAGTTATCTTTCCTTTTAACAACATGGCACAATGAGTGAAAGCGAATGTGTGTTAGCTTTCATAAAGTAGTTTTCCATGTAACACAACCACATTGTCATCAATCACAATGCACCATGATGGAAATCTAGCTAGAGATAGCTTTCATTCTTAAAACATTGCACGGTCAGTAAAACTAATGTCTGTTAGCTTTCATAAGGTAGTTTTCCATCTAACACAGCCACATTGTTATCAAACACATTGCACCATGATGAAAATCTAGCTGGAGTTAGCTTTTCTTCTAACAACATGGCACTATAATAGAAAACTTATGTGTGTTAGCTCATTACACCATGATGGAAATCTAGCTGGAGTTATCTTTCCTTCTAACAACATGGCACGATGAGTAAAAGCTACCATGTGTTAGATTTCATAAGGTAGTTTTCCATGTAACACAACCACATTGTTATCAAGCACATTGCACCATGTTGGAAATCTAGTTGGAGTAAGTTTTCATCCTTAAATCATTGCACGGTGAGTGAAATCTAATGTGTGTAAGTTTTCATAGTGTATTTTTTCATCTAGCACAACCACATTGTCATCAATCACAATGCACCATGATGGAAATCTAGCTGGAGTTAGCTTTCGTTCTTAAAACATTGCACGGTGAGTAAAGCTAATGTCTGTTAGCCTTCATAGAGTAGTTTTCCATCTAACACAGCGACATTGTCATCAAATACATTCCACCATGATGGAAATCTAGCTAGAGTTAGCTTTCCTTCTAACAACATGGCACTATGAGGGAAAGCTTGTGTGTGTTAGCTCATTACACCATGATGGAAATCTAGCCGGAGTTAGCTTTCCTTTTAACAACATGGCATGATGAGTGAAAGCTAATGTGTGTTAGCTTTCATAAGGTAGTTTTCCATGTAACACAACCACATTGTCATCAATCACATTGTGCAGTGTTGGAAATTTAGTTGAAGTTAGATTTCATCTTTAAATCGTTGCACGATGAGTGAAATATATTGTGTGTAAGATTTCATAGTGTAGTTTTTATCTAACACAGCCACATTATCATCAATCACAATGCACCATGATGGAAATCTATCTGGAGTTAGTTTTCATTCTTAAAACATTGCACGGTGAGTAAAATCTAATGTGTGTTAGATTTCGTAAGGTAGTTTTCCATCTAACACTACCACATTGTCATCAAATACATTACACCATGATGGAAATCTAGCTGGAGTTAGCTTTCCTTCTAACATGGCACTATGAGTGAAAGCTTATATGTGTTAGCTCATTACACCATTATGAAAATCTAGCTGGAGTTGGCTTTCTTTTTAACAACATGGCCCGATGAGTGAAAGCTAATTTGTGTTATCTTTCATAAGGTAGTTTTTTATTTAACACAACATCATTATCACATTGCATCGTCATGGAAATCTAGCTGGAGTTAGCTTTAAACCTTAAATCGTTGCACAGTGAGTGAAATCTAATGTGTTATAGCTTTCATAATATAATTTTTTATTTAGCACAACCACATTGTCATCAATCAAAATGCACCATGTTGGAAATCTGGCTAGAGTTAGCTTTCGTTCTTTAAACGTTGCGCGGTGAGTAATAGCTAATGTGTGTTAACTTTCATAAGGTAGCTTTTCGTCCAACATAGCCACATTGTCATCAAATACATAACAACATGATGCAAATCTAGCTGGAGTTAGATTTCATTCTAACAACATGGCATGGTGAGTGAAAGATAATGTGTGTTAGTTTTCATACGTTAGTTTTCCATCAACACAACCACATCGTCATTGATCACATAGCACCGTGATGGAAATCTAGCTATAGTTAGCTCTCGTCCTTGAATCATTGCACAATGAGTGAATTCTAATGTGTGTTAGCTTTCATAATGTAGTTTTCCATCTAGAACAACCACATTGTCATCAATCACAATGCACCATGATGGAAATATAGCTAGAGTTAACTTTCATCCTTAAAACATTGCACGGTCAATAAAGTTAATGTCGGTTAGCTTTCATAAGGTAGTTTTCCATTTAACACAGCCACATTTTTATCAAATACATTACATCATGATGGAAATCTAGCTGGAGTTAGCTTTCCTTCTAACAACATGGCACTATAAATAAAATCTTTTGTTTGTTAGCTAATTACACCATGATGGAAATCTAGCTGGAGTTAGCTTTCCTTTTAACAACGTGGCATTATGAGTGATAGCTAATGTGTGTTAGCTTTCATAAGGTAGTTTTTCATTTAACACAATCACATTGTCATCAAGCACATTGCACTGTGTTGAAAATCTAGCTGGAGTTAGCTTTCATCCTTAAATCATTGCACGGTGAGTGAAATCTAATGTGTGTAAGCTTTCATAGGGTATTTTTCCATCTAGCACAACCACATTGTTATCAATCACAATGCACCATGATGGAAATCTAGCTAGATTTGGTTTCCATTCTTAAAACATTGCATGGTGAGTAAAGCTAATGTATGTTAGTCTTCATAAGGTAGTTTTCCATCTAACACACCCACATTGTCATCAAATACATTACACCATGATGGAAATCTAGCTGGAGTTAGCTTTTCTTCTAACAACATGGCACTATAAGGTAAAGATTATGTGTGTTAGCTCATTACACCATGATAGAAATATAGCTGGAGTTATCTTTCATTTGAACAACATGGCACGATGAGTGAAACTAATGTGTGTTAGTTTTCATAAGGTATTTTTCCATGTAACACAACCACATTGTCATCAATCACATTGGGTTATGTTGGAAATCTAATTGAAGTTAGCTTTCATCCTTAAATCGTTGCACAATGAGTGAAATCTAATCTGTGTAAACTTTCATAGTGTAGTTTTTCATCTAGCACAGCCACATTGTCATCAATCACAATGCACCATGATGGAAATCTAGCTGGAGTTAGCTTTCATTCTTAAAACATTGCACGGTGAGTAAAAGCTAATGTGTGTTAGTTCTCATAAAGAAGTTTTCCATATAACATGGCCACATTGTCATCAAATAAATTACATCATTATGAAAATCTAATTGGAGTTAGCTTTCCTTCTAAGATGGCACTATGAGTGAAAACTTATGTGTTAGCTCATTACACCATTATGAAAATCTAGCTGGAGTTAGCTTTCTTTTTAACAACATGGCACGATGAGTGAAATTATCATTACCAAGTGGTTTTTTCATTATGTCAATATTTTCTCTACTGTAGGACAATAATAAAGGAAAATGTCTTGATTGTCAACCAACTATCTGATGTAATTGTGATGAACTTCAATATGCTTGGTTATGGCATGATAGACTAAATTTTTTGCCATTTTGAGAGCACTCTGATTGTCGCAGAAAAGTTAGGTTATCACTGCTTGGTCAAGTTGAATATCGACCAATATTCTTCATAATCACATTTCCTCACAACCTGTACTGAAGTCTTCCTTATATTTTTTTGTCAATGGAAGATAAGGAAACTGTAGGTTGTAGATTACTTTGCCATGAAATTACCTTCCTAAACCAAGAGTGAACACATAACCTATTTCTGACTTCCTTTTATCAACTGATCCAACCTAATTGAAATCAATATGCTCTGCTAGCATGGAGTCAACAAATATTTGATATAGAATGCCAAATTCAAGGGTCCCTTTGAATATTAACGGACTCATTTTGCAACTTGCCAATGTAACTCTTCGGGATTAGACATGAATTAAGAAAGAGACAAATCACTAAAAAACATAGATCTGATTGGGTGGTAGTAAGATAAATCAAACTACCAACCAATTTCCAATACAATGACTCGTTGACTAGTGGTGAGTCCGTGTAAGTTGAGAGTTTTATGCCAACTTCCATAGGTGTAGATGTAGGATTACATTTACTCATTCTGAATTTTTTGAAGAGTGCTTTGGCATACTTGACTTGTGATAAAAATATAACATGCTTAGATTGCAAAAATTCTACACCTTAACAATAATGTAGGCTTTAATCAGTAATTTCAAAAGATCAAATATCAAATTTCACCTGTTGAATCTTATTGGCACTGTTTTTTGTGATGGGAAGACCATCAACATAGACAAAATAAGATCAATATATCATTGTCATTATTTTTGACATAGCAAGTGGGTTCATAATATGTTTTTCTAACTCTAGAATCTCTAAGGTATTGATCAAGTTTGAAATACCAGGCTTGAGGAGTCTACTTGAGTCCATACAAGGACTTTACCAACCAACAAACCAAATATTTATTTCCAAAAAAATGAAACCCTTGCGGTTACATCAAGGAACTTTTAACATCCATCTGTATATCTTCCATCCAGAATGAGCAAAAATGGAGATAACTAGTCGAAAAGTTACCATTTTCGCTGTGGGGGCAAAGGTTTTTTCACAGTACACCCCTTCATCTTGTGCATATCCTTTGGCAACAATACAAGCTTTGTATTTGTCTAAAGAACCATCTACTTTATATTTGACTTTAAAAATCCATTTACAACCAAGTGCTTTCTTCCCTAAAGGCAATGTGGACAACACCCAAGTCTTGCTTTTCATCTATGCATCATTTTTCACTTTCATGGCAGCCTCTGATTCAATTTTTCCTTTGGATTCTTCAAATGTGCTAGGTTAAAATACCTGACACAAAAACAATAGAAGTTAGAGAAAAATTTATTTGCTCACTGCCTTGCACAATTTGTTTCCTCAATCACGTAGTCTTTCCTTCTAGTGCCTTTGGAAACTCATCTTCTCAATATCCTTCCATCATGGTATAATACCACTTCCATTTCCTTTGTTGTCCCTCTTGGTCTTGCTATGAAGCTCAAGAATCCCTCTCTGTTGTGAAGATTGAGAATCCCCCTCTTCTTCACCAAACCCCTCCTTGGAACTTGAATCCTATGATGTTTCTGGCTCTGAGTCCTATTTGATTTCAACACCAGAACTTGTTCTTGAATGAGCAATAGTTTCCCATACACTACTTAGTACTATCCATAGATTTACCATCATCACAGAAGAATGATATTTTCTCATCTACAACATCTCTATTAATCACAATTTTGTTCATAGAAACATCCAGTTATTCATTCGAAACGTTTTTCCTTGGGAATATTTGCAAAAGCAATACAACTGAAAATACGAAAATCTCTTACAAAAGGTTTTCTGCCTAACCATGAATCCTCAGGAGTGATATGCTACAAATATTTACAAGGATTTTTGTTAAGGATGTAAACCACAACATTCACTGGTTTTTCCCAGTATGGCTATGGTACATTCTGGCTGTGCACCATGCACTTTGCCATCTCCACAACTATCTTATTCCTCCTTTCCATGACTCCATTTTGTTGTGGAGTGTATGGAGTGGTATACCGCCTATGTATACCTTCCCTTTTTCAAGATTAATTGAACTAAGTTGAAACAAACTCACCTCCGTTATCATATCCTAAAGCTTTCAGTTGTTTACTTGTTTGTTTCTCTACCAAAGCTTTTCATGTTACAAAATTTGAACAACAACTTGAATTATTGTTCATAAAACAAACCCTAATTTTCCTTGAATAGTCATCAACCAGTAATAGGAATTACTTATCTCCATATATTGTAAGTGTTTTCATTGGACCATGCAAATCAACATGTACTAGGTCCAAAACTCATTTGGCTTGCCATGTTTTATTGTCAGTATCAAATGAAAGCCAATGTTGTTTTCATAACTGACAGCCTACACATATCTCTAACAATCCTGCACATACCTCTAACAATCCTCAATGGATGGAATACCATCCACCATATTAGTCTTATTAAGTACAAATAAATATTGATAACTTAGGTGTCCATACCTTTAATGCCAGCATGCATTTGTATTCTCTACCATAGTTGGTGCATGTGCCTTTGTTGTTTTTAGAATCAACCAGTCTATACAACCTTTTTTCACCAATACAAACTATAGTCACCTTGTTATCACAAGAGTAGTGACCATATATTTGCTTCCTTGAAAATTTACAAAAATATTAGGGTTCCTAGTTATCTCACTAATAGATGAGATTTTTGCTCATGTTAGGAACATCTAGAACATTTTTGAAATTATAACTTAAAGTATTGTTTAGTATGACATGAACAACCTCACATCCTCTAACATAGTGAGTCCATCCATCACCCAAAGCAATAGATTCACTATTACTCTTATCTTTAATGAAATTTACATACCAGTTTCTGTGACACTTGTAGTGGTGAGATGCACCTGAGTCGAATACCAGGCTATAGACTTAGTTGATTGATTATGTAATGACACACATGCAAAATCACCCACTGCTTCTTCTTCACCTCTTTTGGAAACATTTGCATGCCTTGATTTCATTTGACCACGTGCCAAGTCATATTGTTTTTTTGGCAATATCTCTTGAAGTGTCCAGGCTTATTGCAGTAATAACATCTGAATTTGTTCTCTTTGATACATTGCTAGCATTTTTTTTTGTCTTTGCCTTTGAACTCTGCACTTAATGCACTCATTATAGTGGATGGATTTGATGCTTCTATCTGATCTAGTCTCCTTTCCTTTTGTACAAAAAAGTGTTAATAACTTCTCAAATGTAAGTTGTTGGTTCTCCCCAAGTAGATGTAAGGACTCAACAAATGAATCAAAGGACAGCGAAAAAATTCGCATCAACAAAGAAACCATGTCCTCATCATCCACCGGCTTCTTAATAGCAAAACATTGATCATTAATATCCTTCAAGTGCAATAAATATTTAGAGATTGGTCCTCCTTCCTATAACTTGGTGGAAGCATTAAAAAAATATATATATTTAAAATACAATGACGACCCAACTTATGATTCTTGATACTTATTTTGGATATTTTTCCACAATATAGGTGCTACAATGGAATTTCTTACTTCTGGAACTAATGTGTCTGCCACTGACAGTTTGAGAAGCATAAGTGCCTGTTTATGTCTTTTATCATAGTTTTTGGGATAATTTGTTGGTCTGTATTCTTTACCTAAGATCATAGTGGAAAAATAGCAATTTTTCCTTGCTGATAATTTTTGGGCACGAAAAAATCCTAATTTTTCAAAAAATCGAACATTGGGAAAATCAGAAAAAAAAAATCGGGAAAATCGGCAAAAATCGGGGAAAAAACCAGCAAAAAATCAAGAAAATCGGGAAAAAAATAGGGAAAGATCAAGGGAAAATGGGAAAATTTGGAAAATAGGGGAAAATCGGTAAGCTAATTTTGACCCTATTGAAGTACAAAATTTGCATTTTTTAATGCTTATCGCGGTTTTCCGATTTTTTCAACAGTGTTGCCAAGAAGATGTTTTCTAGACCCTCGCTGATTTTTTGCTGATGCCGATTTTTTCCACTATGCCTAAGATGGTTTGTTCAAGATCTCTAAATTCAATTATTGTTAGTATCTTATGACTCCATAAACTGTAATTCTTTCCAATCAATTTTTCACACTTCGGAATGAGTAAATGATGCTAACTAGCCATTACTAACACAAATCAAAGAGTGAAGACTACAATTTAGCACAGGCTTACTACCATTGAGAGTACTCCATCCAATCATTTTAGTAAACCTCCTTCATGTCGATAGTAGCCTTGAATTTCCACACAGTGGCTAGGAAATACTTCCACTCTCCAATTCGCAGCATGCCATCATTCCTTCACACAATAGTTTCATGGTCAATACCAAGGTGGTGGTTGATCCTCGATGAGATTACTTTTATCATGCAGATACACCACAAGATCACAGTTATTGTCCCAACAAAAACTCCTCAATTTAGCAGCATATCAAGTCTCAAAAGATCTGAATGTCTACTTTCCTATATCGATATTACAGTAAGTAGATTTTGTAAAGTTCAAAGTCTACCATCAATAGTAGAAATTCCAGAAAATGCAGAACATGGTCAAGATTTATCCATGCTTTCATAGCTTTTAATATGCACCATGAGAGTCATACACCAGTTGCATACATGCAATAAGATTTAACCACGATTCCAGTGACTACAGGTGCCATGATCTCTTGGCAGATCATGTAAATTGCATCACAGAGATGTAATCACATATAGAGACCATAAAAAATGAGATAAAATTAATTTGATCTAAGAATGACTTTGGCAGGGTAGGCAGGTCTCGTTACACTACTAAGGGGATTTTGAGAAAACAGATCTCACCGTAGCCTGGCTTCTTGAGTTTATTTCTACATAGTCACTGTAGATAGACATAAAAGAAAGAAAGCCAAGAAATAGTATAGGTTCAATATCAAATTTTGTAAAAGGTACAAGGTTATGAGGGAAAGATGGCATTGTGAAAGGAAGGAAAACCAGATTGCATTGAATCTGCTAGGTGGTATTGTACAACAAATTTAATATTTCTAGAATTAAATGGTGTTTTTGGGACAAATGATAATAATCTAGGAAACATGAACACCCTCTAGAAAGTGTATGTTGCTTTGTGACACGTACCTGCGATTTTGAAGTTAGTGTTTTTTGTTAGAGATGATCCTCTAGGAATAGAATGATTTTCAGAACAGAAGTATTTACTAAAACTTGATTAGCAAGTGATTGTATGTACGAAAAAATTTGTTTTTGCTCTAAGGAATTTCAGAATAGTCAAATTTAGAGTGTGTTGTTGTTATCTAAATTGTTACAACAGTAAGGTTGTCAATCACCAAGTCTTAGCAATAAGTAGTAAAATCAGATGCCCTTAAGCCCAAGATGACCATGGAAAACAATGCTCAAGAGATATAGCACAATGAGCTATTCAAACAAATAAATCATGCAAATGCCATCCTCAACCATGGACAACCAATAGATAACCAACAATTCTACCTACTATGCATTAACAACTCACAGTCTGGACTCTGAGCCATGCAAAGGGTCGAGGGATTAAACAACAACATCAAACCCTGCAAACAGACTGGCCAAAGAATAACTTGGCCTCATACATTAGTGACTAAACAAGTGAAAGCAACAATAAAAAAATAGTGATAGAGCTCAAATGTAACAAAGGGAAAGAAAAACACAAGGCAGAGTCACTCAACCAAATAGCAATTCCTACCCATCAACCAAAAACAATGCACCAAAAAGGAAACATAGAGGAAGGTATGAGTCTACCTTTATCCAAACATAGCTAAACACACAATTTGGATGCAGTTCCAAACTTTTCAATAGCCAACAGTCAGTCAACAAAAACACTTACAACCCAAGCTAAAAGTCATGGCCAAGAAAGCACTTAACTAAATGTGCAAAGGGTCAAGCTCTCAAGTCCTCAAAACCAAAATGCAAGAAGATGCTACAAGGGAGAGAAAAGGCTAGGTTATGAAAAGCACTTATCAAAAATCAACCATCAGATGTCTCACCAACAGACCTGATCAAACATAGTATACCCACTATCCCCATGCAACGCTAAATTATATTCACTAGGGCCAGTACGGAGGTGGACAAGTGGTAATCCCAAACACCAATAGCCAAACACCCAAATCCCAAGGATGGCTTGGCAGGGCTAATCATGTCCAATATCAAACTTCCAAAACCTAGTTTCTCAAAGCCATTCATTCCAATGATTTTTATAACCTCCATGCGGTTAACACTAGTTAGGAACTTACAAAAGCACACATGAGACAAGATATCAGCTAGATACTGCAGATTTAAATGAGATGAGTGCCAATTTGACATTATTCACTATATATCTAAATCGTACTTGTCATCCTAAAGTATATAATTGGAGAGCTTTGAACTGATTTTAAATATTAGAGCAAGAATATCTTGCATATATAGGTGAACACAACAAACTATATATAGACAGCAATGTTATTCATTCCTCAATCAGTGCTAGGTAAGCTACTGCATAAAACCAACTTATTGTTACAAAAATTGCAGAAAATAGTCAACAACGCAGGGACTAGGGAAAATAGATGGAAATTTTATAGAAATAGAAATTTGTATAGCACATGAAGAAAACAAAAGTAGATATAGGCACCTGCAGTAGTGCTCCAACATCCGGCTTCTCCTTTAAACCATCGAGAATATCAGTTAGTTGTGACCTAAATCACCATACAGTATAAAAATATGTCGTGTGAAATTAGTTACAATTCAAAAATGAAGAATAATATTGCATTTTAAGAAGAAACATGAGCAAAATATGACATGTTATACTTTAGTGAAAAATTTTACTTCTGTTTATAGTATGTCAATAATCTGTATTGGATGTTGCAGGTTATGGTAACAATGGCCTTATATCTAGTTGTTACCGGGCAAACTAGCAGGGTAGCCCAGTAAGCATGTAAGAAGGATGTGACCTAAATTCCAATGAAAACCCCAATATGCATGTGACCCAAATTCCAATGAAATTCCTGAATATGCAAACTCCTTTAGGACAAATAAATGACTAGGCTGAAATCATAAATTGGTGGACCATTTACAAATTCATCCTACCATTTATGATTTTCCACCCTTTGGAAAACCACCTACCTATGATGACGAATGAATAGGTTGAATTCATGAATGAGTAAAAGTATCAATGAGTAGGTGACAATTCTAAGAGGTTGGATCATTTACAAATCTATTTTCTCACATATGATTCCAACAAAATAGGAGTAAGAGTCTTTCAAGGAGACAAACATTTTCAACATCCAAATCTAGCTCCAGCAAGATGGTAAAAAGCCTATTATTACTTAGCTAAGCAAGGTAAGTTGTCGAGAGAACTACACTGTAGTATGAAATCTTAGTTTCCAACAGCACAACAAATACTATCATCTTGAGAGCTCTTAGCCTTCAAATAGGGTTTTTAGTATTGTCACCTTGAGAGTTCAAGAGCCTTCAAAGAGTCATTTTTTATCTTGACCAAGTGAAATCAGTTTTTATCTTGACCAAGTGCAATATACTATTAGCGTGCCAAGAAAAGGAGCCTCTTTTCAATTAATTTATGAGAAATTTTAGTTACTTTTGAATCAATTTAAATTATAGTTACCAAGTTCCAATTGGATTTCGGAAATTAGAGACACAATTTTTTATTTAGATCAAATTCCTCTAGACACTTCTTAAATTGGCTTTCTGAAATTAGAGACATAAATTTATTATTCAGATGAAATTCATCTATATACTTCTTAAACTGGATTTCGGAAATTAGAGACATCAAATTTTGGATCCATATCAAATTCATCTGTATACTTCTTAAACCAGTAAAAATCACCAATACACACAAATGGAAGATAAGTTATTGAATTTACAAAACCCTGCATATTCGGGAATTTCATTGGAATTTGGGTTTTCATTGGAATTTGGTTTTCAATTACATTAGAATCTAAGTTAAAAATTCAACTAAACTTTGAAACAATCTTATTAATACATAACTAGAACATATTTTACCACTAGTTCCTATGTCTTGCCATCCATTCTTGTCTTTAACAATACAGATTGTTGACCACTAGAGGACAATATGCTTTGAGAAGATGATAACAAAATAATGAGTTGGCCTTATCACATCTTCCAATAGCTCTAAAGATTGAAAGTATTATTTGAGCAAGATACTATTTTGTTTCCATCTATCCTGCAAATCACTTTGAAAGTATTATTTGAACACAAAATTATTGTGTTTCCATCTATACTGCAATCAGAAAAATTCCAATATCCCAACCATAAGTTTCTCTATAATTTCTTAAAATTTCTAGACTAGTTAGTGATATCAACAAAAGGATCCATCTGTTTAGAGGAAGAAGCTTCAAGCTACTAAAATCCCTTTTCTTGATTGGAAGAAATAAAGGAAAAGTTACCATAGGTCACCTATTAAAATGTAGATCTCGTTAGGCTTATCTATAGAACCAACATTACAAACCTATGCACTTTGTCAATAGTGAATATGATAATTTAGGTAAGTGAATAGGATAAATTAAAAGGAAAGCATGGTCAGCTCTAAAGAAAATTAGAAGGCAAATACCATCAAGAATAAAGTGGCATTAGAAATTGGAGAGACATCATAAATAATATTTCATGTTGTATATGAGAAAGAAAGACAGGAGTTGTGATAGAGAAATAGGGCACCTTGAATATGCAGTGGGAAACACATACTATTGAAGTAACTTTAAGGATGATTAAGTTTGATGTTTCCTTGTATATCTCAAGGTTTTGAGGCTTCTGTAGTATTGCATGGGGACGTCTTATGACTCCCAGGCTGCAAAACATGGGATTCTAGAAGTTGGAGATAGCCAACAAATGCAGTAAATAGAGTAGGATAGGTTGCACCTAGGCTGCAGATATTCTCCCATGAATCTAATTGCAGATTATTAGGACAAGGTGTTTGGGACCAATTGGTTACACTTTTACAATGAGATTATTTCCCATAGACACTTGTGCAAGGGATTGCAAGAAATAAAATGAAGAAAAATCTTAAATCATGAAGCCCCTTTCAATTTCGTTATCTCGAATGAGTTTTAGAAGATGTGACTGGCTCTAGCAGTTGTAGCCTAGGATCCTCTAAAAGAGTTGAACTGGATAGATTCTATCAAATCCTCTATTTGATGTTTCTTTGTTTTGATAGTATATGATGCTATCTTTTCTTCTTGGTCAGAGTAGAACATCTTTTGATTTGATAACTTACTGGAAAGACACTTGACCAGGGCTTAATTGCATGGATAATAATCTATAATAAAATAAGAGAATAGTTAATTGAATGTGTAACAAGTCTGGATGTTTCTGTTGCATGGGTAACAATCCGTGACAAAATAGCATGGGTAACAATCCATGACAAAATAGCAGAACAATTATTTGTAAAAACATGGGTAACAAGTGTGAATTTTGGAAATATGGTGAATGTACAGGGGGGGTACTGTTGGTTCTTTTTGTTTTATCACAGGAAAATGGTATGCATAAAAGACATTTTATATTTTTTTGGGTTGCAAACTGTGTGGATCTCACCAATGGTCCCAAACAGATACATCAACTAATGTCTACACATTTTGAATCAGACGTATGCATCCATACCAACTTCTACAAAATTCCAGGGCCAACCAATGTTCTAAAGCTCTCAAAGAAAAAAAAACTAGCGGTGAAGAGTCTAAGATGAGTAGTATATGGGGAAAATTTTCTTACACATTGATCTTAGACAAGTCGTGATGGGTATCTCACCTACTGTACAAGTCTTGATTCAAGAGGGAGGCTATCTCGAACGAGATTCAGTCATTATTTGCTCCACATGGAAAGATACATCAAATTTGAACCAATCTCAGTCATATCAATTCGTTAGCATTAGCAGATAACCTTGGATGGGCACATTAAAGCATAGAAGGAAATACTTCAATCTTTGTGAGATGCTCAAGAAAGGGTCGTGACCTTCTGTGGAGAGTTGATTTACACTCGGAGAATATTTATTTGACATTTGGGAACATACATCAGCTGCAAACCAAAACTAACATTTCCAAGCATGTGAATGTCAGTCACATATTGTTGAAGTCTATTTTAGTATTGGAGAGGAATCTTGTTCAATATTCACGGGCCGCTATCCTCATTAAGGGGCGCACCAGTGAAGTCCAGAACTGCTCAGTCACTTAGCAGGCATGTACTCGGTTTAGAATTTAAATATCAGTTTAACTGTTATGTTATGAATGTTGTAAGTGAAGTTATGTCTGTTGTTAAAATGTAATTGAAACTTAAATTTTGGGAAGGTTAATTGAATTGCTTTATTTATTGGAGTTGATAAGAGATGAAATATTTTCTGTTGTTGTTGTTATTTGATCATATTTCACATCAACCCTAAGGTTGAAATTCACAGGATTAACATTCGAGAAACCTCTAAAAGACTAAGAAATTTCTTAATAGCATAAGAAACCTCTATTCATGAAATTTCTTTTTGGAAATGCTAGGCCCTGACCAAATAAAAATGTTTATTACAAAACTATTATTATAAGAAATTTGACTCTAACACCCAGAGGGAAACCATCCACTAGAGGTTAGACGCTCAGCAGGGCTTGCAAGTTGCAAGGACCATAGTAGCAAGATTTGGTTGTATTGGCCTTTGTTGTACGGAAATTCTGCAGTAGTACTAAATTCAGCCAAATTTTTGTACTGTGCAGATATGGGATGGTCAACTTACTTTAATTGTTTTTTATGGTATACTTTATATACTTGATACCAGTCCATTTATAAACCCCCCAAAAACAGCCCAAAAACTCAAAAATATTTATATTAAAAAAGAAATGTAATAACTAAAGACACCTATAAATATGAACTAAGTCATCAAATTTTCAAGAAAATAATTATTATTTTTATTCATTGGACATACCTAGGATTCATATTAATATTCAAATCTTGCTGCTATGGCAAGGATTTCTTCAGGAAACAATCAAGAAGATGAACTTTCTAGCAAAGTGCTTGCACACTAACGTTCATGATCACCAAAATAGTTGTCGTCTTGTCCCTACTCCACATCATTCAGCTCTAATCTCCTACAAGTGCATAACCTGCTCCATTCATCTACTGAGACAACATTTCTAACTTTTCATATATCTGTTGCATTTGTGGGTGTGATCTATCTCCTACAAAAAAATCATGCACCTGTTTATTTACCTCAATCCAACTACATCCAGGTTCCTTTCTTACCCCTCCATCTTTCATCATTTTCCTTACTTTTTCGATGCCATCCCACTGTCCTGCTGCAGCATAGATGTTTGATAGAGCCACATAAGGTGTGGCTTTTTGGATATCCAATTCAATGAGGAATTCTACAACAAATTACCCTAGCTTTATATTCTTATGGATTCTACATGCAACAATGAAAGAACTCCACACAATATAATTAGTTTTTATTGGCATTCTATTGATAAAGTTGTGTGCCTTATCCAGGTGCCTAGCTCGGCCGAAAGGGTCAACCATGCAAGCATAGTGCTCCATTGTGGGTGTAATCTGATGATAATGACTCATGCAATTAAAGTATTGTAGGACACTAGGCCTGAATGGCAGCACGCAGATAGAACTCCGACAAAGGTAACACGATCCGGTGATATTCCACAGTGCTGCATTTGTTCGAAGAGACTTAGGGCATCCTTACCAAATCCATGCGCACCATAGCCTGCAATCTTTGTGATCCATTTTTTCAAACATGTTGCAGGAAACTTCTATGCTCCCACATTTCACAAATAGGTTTACAAGGGCATTAGCCACAAACAAATTAGATTGAAATCCACTCTTGATTACTTCTCATGGATCTCCAAGCCCTGTTCCAATGCTACTATATCAGCACATGCTGTAATAACACTAGCAAGAGTCATTGAGTTTGGCTTCATGTCTTGCCTTTTCATTTCTCGGAAAAGCTTCAGGGCCTCTTCATTTCGGCCATTATGTACATATCCTGCAATCATTGCATTACACGATTCCACATTTCATAGTGGCATTTTTTTAAAGAGATTCAAAGCCTCATCAACACGCCCATCCTGTGCATATCCTGTAATCATTGCAGTCCAAGAGACTAGATTCCTCTTGAGAATCTTCTCAAATAGTTTGTAAGCTTCATCAACACGCCCATTCTGAGCATAACCCGAAATCAATGATGTCCAAGATACCACTTTCCTTTCAGGCATTTCATCAAAGAGTTTGGCAGCATCTTCAACCATGGAATTCTGTGCATATCACACAATCATTGATGTCTAGGAGACCACATTTCGTTCAGGTATTTGATTAAACTGGTCCAAAACCTCATTAACATACCCCTTCTGTGCATATCCTACAATCATAGCATTTCATTTGACAACATCTCGTCTAAGAAATTTGTCAAACACATAACATGCAGTGTTGATCTTCCCATATTTTGCATACATGTAAAGAAGGGAATTCCCCACAAAAACTTCAGAGTGAAACCCACTTCTAATTATTTCTTCATGAACCTCTGCCACTGCTTCCAAGTGAGTACATGCTAGGAGAAAGCTGGATAGAGTGAATTGATTGGGGAGAATACATGTTCCTTGCATTTGATTGAAAAGTGTCAACGCTTCTTTGCCATGGCCAACCCTCCAGTAAGCTGCAATCATGATACTCTAGGAGACCACATTTCGCTAAGGCATTTTCTCCAGAAACTTGTGACCATCGATTAAATTCCCGCACTTGGCATACACTCTTAGGAGTTTGTTGGGAAGAGCCATGTCAATGCAATTAATTTTGAAAGCACTTTGGATGATGTGAGCATGGACCAGCTTGGCCTCTAGCAGAGCTCTGTTAATGAGGCATAGCTGCAAGAGAGACTGATAAGCATAGCAATCTACTTGTTCGTCCATCAAATGCAAAATGCACATGGCTTCTTTCAATCACCTTCGTTTATACGCCATCTCACAATGTTCTTCACTCAGGTTAGCATTCTTCGCCACCACAAGGGCTTTTAGTTTCTCCTGGTGACTTCCTACCTGGTGAAAGTTCAAAGGTTAAGCAACTATAGGATGAATAAACTCAAGAAGACAACGAAGAAAGGAGATGATAGACCAGCACCTTTTTTGACCACGAGGATTTTGGTTTTTTTCTCAAGCACTAAAAAACAACTTTGTATTATTAAACAAAGTTGTATCAACGAATTACATTTTTGTTTGAAAGAATAAAATATTCTCATTATCCAAAATAAATTACTACCTTGATAAAACAGGATCTTAAGATCTTTATATTATCTCCTCTCAACATTATTTTGACATTTTTGTACCTCTTATAATAAAAAACATATCATAATAATGATAACAAAATAAGAAATATGCCATCCCAAAAACACAAGCTATTAGTAAACAAAGTTTACTAGATGAACTACTCTTCAATCAAAAGAACTTCAATCTGTTTGATTCTACAGGCATTTCGTCTCTAAGCTCTTTAAAAGAAATATTTCATCCAATTCATCAATGCCTTTTTTTGAAAGTCTATCTGCTTCATCATTTAATTCTCTATAGATATGCTAAAAAGTAATGTGTGAGAACTCAGATATCAACTTTCTAACATTTCCCATCCAATTTTCCAATAACAAAAAGTGAAGTGCAGTTACCCCTCTAGCCCAATCTGTAGTAGCTTTTGACTCGCCAACAATCAGAATAGAAGCGAGTCCCATTCTCCTAACAAACCAAAGAAGTCCCTATAAGGCAACCAACTCCTCTCTTGTATTAGTTCTCTTTCCAACCCCAAAGATGTTCCTTCTATGGAGTTCTACCACTAGTCCCTAAGATAACCTATAATATTTTCATAAACCAATAAATACTTGAGTACCTCGGCCGACGGCCCAACAAATTGACTAGTTAATAATGGGGAAATACTTCAAAAAACTACTCTAAATAGATGAAACATTTTGAGCCTTCTTCATTGCATCCCGAAACCAATGGACCATAGCAACACATTTTAAACATTTAGCTTTCACAATTTTTCCCCACAAACCTTCATCAAATTAGCTTCTCCATAAGCTCTTTGCACATAAAGCCCTATTGAACCAATTTAGATTTTTGATCCCCCATCCTACCATCAGTTTTGAATTTGATAGACTCTCCCATGAAGTCAAATGAAATTTTGAATATTCCAACTTTCCAACCCATAAAAACTGAAATATTTTCTTTCTTATCTTGTAAGCTGTAGACTCCCGAATGATAAATAAAGAAAACCCAAAAAATGGAATGCTTTGTAGAACATAATTTACCAAAAAAAGTCTTCCTTTGAGAGGTAGCCATCGAAATGACCAATTGTTAATTTTTCCTCTAAATCTTCTTAATTAACCATTCCTAATCACATTTTTTTATACCCATTTGGTTTCAAAAAGAAACCAATGATACTTAAAAACCCCTTCTAACCCAGTCATCTTATAAGGAAGTAGAGAAGCAATCCGGTTTCTAATTTCCATATCATCGCAAGAATACACAAAATCGGATTTTTGAACATTGACTGCCTAACCTGACACATCACAAAATAAGGAGATAATAGAATGATAATGATTCCATTCAGAGAAAGAACCTTCTCCAAAGATAAGAATGTTTTCCATGAACAATATATGTGTAATATACACAGACATCGCCACCTTTAAGCCTCAAATTTATTTTGTTCCTTTTCCTCTTTTATAAGAAGACTCAACCCTTCAATAGCTAGGATGAACAAATAAGTCGAAAGAGGACAACATTTTCTTAGTCCTATATTACTACTAAAGAAGGAGGTAGGAGTTCCATCAATCAGAACTGTATATCTGGTAGAGGTGATGCAGCCCATAATTCAATTTCTGATCTCAGTAGATAAACCAATATGGATAAGGATAAATCTCCAATATGACTAGTCAACCCTATCATAAGACTTTATAAGATCCTTCTTAAGAATAAAAGCATTTTGTTTCTTCATTTTTATTGAATGAAAACATTCTTGTGCAGTTCCAACCGCATCCAGGACTTGTCTATTCAATAAGAAACCAAACTGATCTTCAGAAATATACCTCCCATGGATAGGATTCATCCTATCTGCTATAATCTTTGTAATGATCTTATACATGATATTACAAAGAAATATAGGGCTATAATCAATAAATATATCTGGTTTATCTTTCTTAAGAATAAGAGTGATATAGATCGAATTCAAAGTACTTGGAAGCAGATAGAAAGACTCTTCTAGTTTTTCCCTCACATAGAACTAAAGTCGATTTGACCAAAGAGTAAGGATGAGTTCAAACTTGGTCAATAGAAAAGCAAATTGTAGAAAAAACTAGACACCAAGTTTCCTCCACTTCACCAATCATATATAGGTTCAATCCCTAGAGTTCGAACTCAATTAATAGAAAAGCAAACTGGAGAAAGCGCTAGACATCAAGTTTCCTTCACTTCATCAATCATATATAGGTTCAATCCCTAGTTTTGTGGACCATGTACCAAGTATCATTCAGTCTCAATAAGTTTCATTGAGTTCAATCTTAGTCAATAACAGACCAAACTGGAGAAAGGACTAGAAACCAAGTTTTCTTCCCTTCACTAATCACATGTGAGTTGATTCCGTACTCCCATGGATGGAGAAATGTACCACTTATTGTTGTCATCTATTGCTACTCCTTTTACCCACGAATTTACCTCAGCTCAGTGAAAAATCAGAGCTCACTTTTCACTAGCTTGAAAAAATTTGACTCTCTCAAACCTCAAGACTATGGACTCCTCTGACATCAGATAAAAAACTTCTCAAAAATTTATCTGATGTACTCACCCATAAAAGAAGTGCAATGTACTGTTGTAATCAACTTGTTTCTCCCTACATTCAATGCATGTTATTGTTGAATATACCCAAAAAACAGACCTCAGATAAGTGTAAATTCGTTGCTTTTGGAGAGGGAAAGCAATTAGATTGACTCGGTCGATTCTAGGAAATTTGAATTTGCTTTCTCTTGTGGAATGGCTTCGACAATTGGTATTATTTGGTGTTTTAATTTTGATTGGAACCATTGGGCATATTAAAAGTTTCAATTAATTGGCACAACTGGGAATTCTTCCATTCTGTGGATTTTTACTTGTGATCATATGCCACTTTGGATTCGGGATGATATGTGAATGTCAAAATATTCTTATGACTTGTTCTTTCTTCCAAATTATTCTCTTTCTCAAGTGAAGCTTTCCCATCTCTTTCCATCTCTTATTCCACTTCCTTTGCCACCTGCGTAGTGACCTTAAGTGCATCTTCACCTGAAAACTTGTACATGGACTCCCTTGCAATGTCACTATTCATTTCAGCCCTTTCCTCTCCTCCTGGAACTAAAACTAGTAGAATTAAGCTAGCTTGGAGTCTAGCTAATTCTCATTCTAGATGAAGATTGCAAGCCAAGACAGAGGAAAAAATGTTATAGAAACTAGATTCATTTACACAATATTCTATACTCACTGGAGTTGTAATATATAATTATCCTCTTTTAAAATAATCATTAAAACATAGTCAAAGCCAATCCATCATTATATTTTTCTTGAAGTAGATTTTCAAGGGTCATTCACATGCCCTTTAAGGTTACAATGTGAAAGGACTGTTGAAATATTATAACTTCGAAGAATATTCTATATGTATCTTTTTGTGGTACCCGATGGTCCTACCGGGAGAACCACTTGTATTACATTGTACCCGATGCTCCTAATCGAAAGAACTAATAAGAGTCATGAGGTAGTCCCCTCTAATTGTAAAGGTGGCTCATCAGCACCCCAGTGTGGTTACTTGAGCCTACATGTGTAACTCGAGCCTACATGATTTAACTCGAGCCTACATGTCGAATGAGTTAACTTAAATGAACGAATGAATATAAATAGAGGTGTAGTGCTCCTCATTTGAGACACACACACTCTCACTTCTGTAGCACATTAGTGGAGAAGAGAAGTAGTTGGAGAAGGAGGAGGATCAGGCTTTGATCTCCTTCCTGGTTTTATCTTTGATCTTTTTGGGGAATCTATATTGAGGAATATTTTGCTGGGTTTTTCCCTTTAGGGTTTTCCCAGGATAAATCTTCGTGTTCCTTTTCTATGGTTGTGCTTGTCTATATTTCAGTGATCCTATTTATATGCTGTTGTCATGAAAATGAAATGAAATACTGATGTCTTAGCTAAGCATATGAAAATTTAACATGGTATCAGATATAACCTAAGAAGAAGACATTTTGTAGCTGTAGAAGCTAGGGATTCTTACTTTTTGGGTCTCTCTCCACAAATCCATCAGCAAAAGTATGCTAGGATGACTCTCCATTGAAGGGCACATCTTTTTGTCGAAGCGGAATTTGATTCCGAGCATTTTCAGTTTTCGATGTGGAAATTAGGGCTGTCTACAGAAGAGAAATTTTTGAGTGAGACCAGCATAGGATTTTTATCCTCATCAAAACCAAAGTTTAGATACCTGGATCAATAAATTTGGTTGGGTGAAACTACGGGAAAATCAAACCCTAGTTTGACCCCGAGCTAGAAAAACCCTAAATACTAAAACTGCTACGTTTTGGTAAATTTTCTATATTCCGTGATTGGAGAAGGATAGGGAGCTGAAAATTGCAGGGGACACTGATAAAATCTAGATGAACAGTGTGTCCAAAATTCATTCTTAGATTCACTGTATTCCAGGAGCTATGTTCTCTTCAAGTTAGGGTTCCAGCCTCTTCTAGAATTCATCCCTAAACAGGACACCTGGGGAGAATTGTAATATATTGGGCTACAGAGGTCCAAATGGAATTACGGAAGATGTTCCAGAAAGGGAGTGGACTTTAATTTTGGTGTTTTGAATATCAGACTTAGAATATGAACCAGTGACATGTGGCATTCCGTACAACTTCACTGTTCTGAACAGTCCTGTATCAGGTCACCTTGGGAAAAGGATCATAAATAAAAAATGGTAAAACCAATTCTGATTAAACCTATGTTTTTGGATCAGGGACATGTGAGGTTACCTCAGTACAAAATTTCAGACATAGAGGAGTAGAAATTTCAGAGATATCACAGAAACAGTAACAGGAATTTCTGCAGAAGAAATTGGAAAATTAGGGCTTCTTGTTCCGGGAGCTTCCCTCCACTATTTTCAGAAATGGAGTACATTGGACAGCTCCATTTGAAGAGATATTGTTAGTTTTTCAACATTTAAGCTAGAATTATGTTAATATCTTTTCACTGAGAGAATAACAAGCACAGCAATAACATAAGCACATCACATGAGACAAGAGACACAAAGAGTTTTGGGAGGGAAAACCATAAATGGAGAAAACCCCTCAACTTCCTCTAAGATAGTATCACCACAAGATGTGAACCCAAAACAATAAGATGACCTCCCAACACAACAGCAGCCTTCTGTCTTCTGTCAAGCCAAAGTATTTCCTTCTCCAAAGGTGCACCACACTTGAGAGAGCAAGTGATGTAATTCACAAGTGATAAATAGAGAGACACACACTCTCTATTTATATTAGCCCATTCACTTGAATTTCCATTTCACACATAAGCTCGACCTAATAATTACTACTAGAGCCTACACCTTAATTAGTGTATAATAAATCAAGTTCCCCATAACTGTGGGGACTTACCTAATGACTTGATATGACTTGATTACATTATTAATCCTCCCGATCGGAACATCGGGGCATGACCACATGACTCAAATACATAATAGAAACATCCCGGAATAAACATCGGGTTATAATACATAGAAGAATACATTCCGAAGTTACATATACATCAACACTCCCTCTTAACTAGGAAGGTATTCTTTCGACACAATTTTTTAGCACTGGTCTTCTTCTCTGCATCAACTGGATCATCTTCGTCTTTGAGTCATCTTCAACTTCAAGTCATCTTCGTCTTCAAGTCATCTTCATCTTCAAGTCATCTGGATCTGGATCATCTCTCGATCTGGATCGTCATAGTACGTCATCACTGGATCTGGATCATCACTCGATCTGGATCGTCATAGTACATCATCACTGGATCTGGATCATCACTCGATCTGGATCATCATCACTGGACTGGATCTGGATCATCACTCGATCTGGATCATCATCACTGGACTGGATCTATATCATCACTCGATCTGGATCACTACTGCTGGATCTGGATCATCACTCGATTTGGATCTCTCAGAGTCATCATAACTGGATCTGGATCTCCACTGGTCATCATCATGTGTGTACTATCTCGTCATAGGAAGTTCTACGGAGCCAACCCTTTTTCATGCTGGTTGTAGGCCTACTCTCCTGTAGGTCTTCGCCCAGCACTTACATCTAACCTACTCATCAGAAAGGCACACCTAGCACTTACATCTGACCTACTCGTCAGAAAGGCACGCCCAACACTCACATCTGATCATGTAGTAAACTACAATCACATCAGAAAGGCCCAGCACTCACATTCACCAGCATGATAGGCACGATCAACTATCATCTGTGAAATGGCTCTGCACTTATATCTGACCTACTCGTCAGAATGGCACATTCACCCAGGCCGGAACACATCCTACCACAATGATGAATGACTTTTACCTAGGCCAGAGCCCCTCCTACCACAATGATGAAAGATTTTCACATTCACCCAGGCCGAAACACATCCTACCATAATGATGAATGAATCTCACCCAGGCCGGAGCCCCTCCTACCACAATGATGAGAGATTTGTGCACTCACATATGACCTGGTAGAAACTGAATCCTACACTCTCGTCAGAATGGCCCCCAGTCCCTGACTGAGCTACCTGGTAACGGACCAGGCACCTCCACTCTCCCAGAGAGTGGCAGTTGCCCTTACATCTATCCTACTCGACAGAATGGCCAGCACTCACATCTGTCATGGGAGGAACTTAATCCTTTAGCCATGACCAGAATGGCACAGCCCTTACATCTGACCTGCTCATCAGAATGGCTCTCTCAGTCCCTGACTGAGTGTTCCTGGTAACTAACCAGGTGCCTTCATTCCCAGAATGGCAATCAGCACTCATATCTGACATGGAAGGAACCAAATCCTCTCACCATGACAGAATGGCTCAGCCCTTACCTCTGACCATGGAAGGTACCAATCCTCTCACCATGTCAGAATGGCTATGGGTCTCATCATTGTCTCTTGGAAGGAACCTCGATCTGGAGAACACCAAGTCTCTCTCTGAAGTACTCAAACTTCAGCCTAGCCAATGGCTTCGTCAATACATCAGCTATCTGTTCCTCCGTCGCAACATACAGGAGCTTCACTGCTCCTCTCTGCACCATATCCTTGATATAGTGATATTTGATCTCGATATGCTTTGACCTGTCATGGAACATAGGATTCTCTGACAACTTCACGCAACTCTGGTTGTCACAATGTATACAAGTAGCATCCAACTGGAGATCAAATATATCAGACAGTAGTTTCCGCAGCCACACTGCCTCACAACTAGATGAACAAGCTGCAACATACTCTGCTTCAGCTGTACTCAGTGCCACACAAGATTGCTTCTTGTTAAACCAAGAGATCACACTTGATCCCATACTGAAGCAGCATCCCGAAGTACTCTTCCTGTTGATGGCACTGCCTGCCCAATCTGAATCAACATAACCCTCCAGGTTAATCTTCTGATTCGCATCATACTTGAGCCCATAATCAATTGTACCCTTCAGGTACCTTAGAATATGCTTTGCAGCAATCAAGTGAACACTTCTCGGATCTGTCAAATACTGGCTCAAGGTGTTCACAGCAAAGAAAATATTTGGTCTTGTGTTTGTCAGGTACATCAATGACCTAATCATCTGACGATACATCGTAGCATCAACCGACTCTGACGAAGCATCACTCAATAGCTTTAGGTTCGATGCCATGGGTGTAGCCATAGCCTTGCAGTCCATCATCCAAAACCTCTTCAGGATCTCTACTACATACTTCCCTTGTCCAAGGAAGATTCCATCTGAACTCTGCCACACCTTCATACCTAGAAAGTAATGCATCATCCCCAAGTCCTTCATCTCAAACTCTGCAGCAAGATTTCTCTTCGTATCAGCAATCAACCCATCTGTACCTGTCACAAATAGATCATCTACATATAGTAGAAGCATCACTGGGTTGCCATCTTCAACCTTGTAGTAAAGGTTGGAATCTTCTTCACTCTTGGTAAAGCCCAAACTGGATAGAAAGCTGTCAATTCTACCATACCAGGTCCTGGGTGCCTGTTTCAAACCATACAAGGCTTTCTTCAATCTGCATACATGAGACTCTCTGTCATGTGTCTCAAAACCGAGTGGCTGTTCTACATACACTTCCTCTTCTGCTACACCATTCAAGAAAGCTGTCTTGACATCCATCTGGTGTATCTTCCACTTCATCACTGCAGCCAAAGCAAGTACTGATCTAATGGAAGTGTATCTGGCTACAGGTGCAAAAGTCTCTTCATATTCTATTCCCTCTTTCTGAGAGAATCCTCTAGCTACAAATCTTGCCTTATACTTTTCAATGCTACCGTCCGCAGCATGCTTGATCTTGTAGATCCATTTGGAAGTGACAACTGACTTCCCTTTTGGTCTTGGGACAACATCCCAAACATCATTCTTCATGATCGATTGATATTCTTCAATCATAGCATCCTTCCATTTTTTCTACTCTGCCGCTTCTTCATAACTGGAAGGTTCTTTGTCAATGAAATCACATAGTAAAGCTACATACCCGGAATTTGATCTGGTTCTCTTTCTTTCTCTGTGATTCTCTTCTGGAGCCCCATACTTTTCCGCACCTTGGATAAGTTCACGTACCCAAGCAGGTTTCCTCTTATGAGGATTCTTGTCCAGAGGTGGATCTATAGGTCTTTGTGGTTCCTCGAACTCTCAATCTTCTTCTTGAGCTCCTTCATTCATGATTGTATCATGAATCCTGGGTGCTTCTGCTTCCGCTTCTTCAGGTTCTTCAGCAGGTCTCTTTATGGATTTGTTGTAAGCTGTGTCTTCATCAAATGTCACATCCCTACTGATGTCAATCTTCTTTTATCCTGGAAAGTAGATTCTGTATGCCTTTGAGCTTTCTGAGTATCCCACAAATATGCCCTTCTTTCCTGAAGGATCTAATTTTGTTCTCTTCTCTTTTGGAATATGTATGTATACTGGACAACCGAATATTCTGAGATGGCTAACTTCTGGTTTTTTATCGGAGAAGACTTCTTCTGGAGTCTTGTTCTTGAGTACTCTATGTGGAGTACGGTTCTGTACATACACTGCTGTTCTGGCAGCTTCAGCCCAAAGATGCATAGGTAGATCTTGATCATGAAGCATAGCTCTTCCTGCTTCCATGATAGTTCTATTCTTCCGTTCTACAACCCCATTCTGTTGTGGATTATAAGGAGTAGACAACTCCCTCTTAATCCTTGATTCTTTGCATAGCTCCTTGAATTCATTCGAAGTGAATTCTCCACCATTATCTGAACAGATGGTCTTGATCTTCTTTTCAGAATGTTCTCAATCAAGGCTTTGAATTCCTTGAACTTGCTGAATACTTCATCTTTGTTCTTCATAAAATAAATCCATGTCTTTCTAGAGAAATCATCAATAAAGGAAACATAGTATGCATACCCGCTAAGTGAGTTTGATGACATAGGACCACATACATCGGAGTGGATGATCTCTAGAATGCTTTTGGCTTTGCTTTCGCTGCTTGGAAATGTCTTCTTTGTATTCTTTCCTTTCGCACATCCTTTGCAGACCCCTTCATGTTTTGCTTGAATTTCTGGAAGACCTTCAACAACTTTACTTGCAATAGGTAATTCTCTGTAATGCACATGTGCAAGTCTTCTATGCCAAAGTTCATTTGGCTCTACTGAATCATGGATCAAGGCTTGTTCTGGATGTCCCTTCAATTTGTACAAGCCTCCTTCGTGTTCACCAATTACTACCGCATCATCAATAGTCTTTCCTTTTGGCCACATGATGACTTGACCATCTATGAATGCTACCCGCATTCCTTTTGCATTCAATGCTGAAATGGATAGGAGATTCTTCTTAAGTCCTGGAACAAACAATACTTCTTTCATTGTTAGAGACTTACCAGATTCTAGCTTGTATGAAGATTCCCCACTACCTTTTATTGGGTATTGGTAGTCATCTCCTAGTTTCACCTTGTGAGGTGATTCATGTTTTGATAGTTTCAAAAAATATCCCTTGAATCCCGTCATATGTTTGGAAGCACCACTGTCTATGATCCATTCATCACTTCCATGAGTAATGTTTCCTGTGAGAGCTGAAATCAGTACATATTCATCCTCGCTTGAAGAATCTTCACTTTCATATCTAGATCTCTTTCTGGAAGGTTCATCATCCTCTGCGGCATGAGCATGATGTCTTCTTTTGTTGCTCTTCTTTATCTTCTTTGGTTTGTTAGGACAATCTTTTGCAAAGTGTCCTGCTTCATCACAAGTATAGCATATGACCCTAGACATATCTCTTTTAGGATTATCTTTATAAGAAGGCTTACCTTTGGAATGATGTTTCTTCTTCCTTGATGACTTGAAGTGAGATTTGGAGTGTACTGTAAGAGCTTGGTCTTCACTTCCCATCTTCTCTTCTTGAGCTGCTATCCGAGCTTCTTCTTGAGAGCATTCTTCCCATAGTCTGCTAAATTTGACCAACTTCTTTCTAGCACAAATTCCTTGAATGAAAGCATCCCATGACCTAGGGAGGCCATTCAAAGTAGTCATGACAATCTCTGCATTTTCCACTTCTTCATCAACAGCTTCTAATTGTTCTTTGATTTGAGAAACCCTTGTGAAGTATGAATGGATAGTTTCTGCATTCTGAATCTTCACATTCTTCAGTTAGTTCCTCAGGGTCATCTTCTGATTGATGTTCTTTCCTTCAAACAATTTGGTTAGGGCATCAAACATAGCTTTAGGTGTCTTGAGAGAGGACACCTGAGGGATAAGATGATCCTTGATTGAATCAGCAATGATCCTCTTTTCCATAACCATCTTCTTCTTACGAAGATCCTTTTCCTCATCTCCCTCTGGAACTGGAATCTCCTCATGGATGTAGGAGTCTAATTCATTCTCTTCCAGGACCAGGGAGATTCTATACTTCCAAGCTCAGAAGTTATCAGCCCCCTAAAGCTTTTCATCAAGCTTGGTATGATGGGAAATCTTTAAATAAGAACCTCAAATGGAAATACAAAATATTTTAGATCTTACCAGGTTCAAGATGTCAAAACTGAAGCTTGAGCTAAAATCCTGCAGAGCTGGTTCAGGAGAAACAAGGGTTTTGATTTCCCGGAGTTCTGTCCACCCAAATGCCTTCAAATTTGTTCCTAACTTCGATTTTGGGGAGGAGAACAATCTAGGCCTGGGCTCACTGAAAAATTCCTCTTCTATAAAAATCCCTAATTTCTGGCCCCAGTGATAGGTCCAAAACTGAAAATCCTCCGAATTGAATTCTGTTTCGACATAAAGATGCGCCCTAGGGAGGAGAGTAAGTCCACCTTACTTTTGCTGAAAAATAGTGGAGAAAGATCCACAAATAAGGAATCCCTAGCCTCCGCAGCTGCACAGTGTTTTCTTCTCAGGTTAGCTCTGATACCATGTTAGTTTTTCAACATTTAAGCTAGCATTATGTTAAGATCTTTTCACTGAGAGAATAACAAGCACAACAATAACATAAGCACATCACATGAGACAAGAGACACAAAGAGTTTTGGGAGGGGAAACCATAAATGGATAAAATCCCTCAACTTCCTCTAAGATAGTATCACCACAAGATGTGAACCCAAAACAGTAAGATGACCTCCCAACACAACAACAGCCTTCTGTCTTCTGTCAAGCCAAAGTATTTCCTTCTCCAAAGGTACGCCACACTTGAGAGAGCAAGTGATGTAATTCACAAGTGATAAATAGAGAGACACACACTCTCTATTTATATTAGTCCATTCACTTGAATTTCCATTTCACACGTAGGCTCGACCTAATAATTACTACTCGAGCCTACACCTTAATTAGTGTATAATAACTCAAGTGCCCCATAACTATGGGGACTTACCTAATGACTTGATATGACTTGATTACATTATTAATCCTCCCGATCAGAACATCGGGGCATGACCACATTACTCAAATACATAATAGAAACATCCCGGAATAAACATAGGGTTATAATACATAGAAGAATACATTCCGAAGTTACATATACATCAACAGATCTATCTGTCTATCCAATCATATCTGAAAGATTCCAAGTTTTTAAATTAGGGTTTCTGTGACAAACCCTAGATCATCCAGCTCTGGAACCAGGACGGACACCTCAAATCGGTAAGATCTAATCCTTTGCTATGTTCATTTGAGGTTCTCATTTCAAAGTGATATATCACATCAGCTTGATGATAAGCTTGGTGAAGTTGACAAATTCCAAGACTAGAAGTATATGATCTCTCTGAAGAAAATGGATTGGACACCTACATGAGCATAGAGGTTCCAGTTTCAGAGGGAGATGAGTCTAGAAGCCTTTCACAAGAAGAACTTGGTCAAAGCCCAGAAGATCATTGATGATTCAGTCACGAATCAACTTGTACTACATGTGTCTTCCCTAAATACATCGATGAGGTTTGATTCCTTGACCAAGCTATTTGAAGAGAAGAACATAGATCGGAATATGACCTTAAGAAACCAGCTGAAGAATGTGAAGATCCAGAATGTAGAGACCATGCAGTCATAAGGATCTCTCAAATCAAAGAACAACTTCAAGAGGGGAAAGAAGAAGTGAAGAATGCAGAAGTGGTGATGGCCACCTTGAATGGCTTCACAGGATCATGGAATTCATTCATTCAAGGAATGTGTTCCAAAAGGAAGTGATTACTTTCAGCAGACTTTGGGAAGAAGAAGAAGCTCGTCTCTGAAGATCAAGCTCTCAATCAATGAGGAATATGAAAATCTCAACTCTTGAAGAACTTCTTATCCACCTCAGCATTTGGATAAGAAACGATGCTATCATGAATGAAGAAGTCGATGAAGCTGATGACTCAAGAAGGAGTATACCCATGAAACAAATAAAGATAAGTATTCAATTGTCATTTCATGATATTGTTTTGTTATACATTTGATTATATTCAGTTGATGTGTTATGCATGATAGATTGTTTGCATTAATGATGGTATACTACTAATATGCATGTGATGGGTAAGTAGCTCATGGTTCTATACAACTCTCCATTGCTACTTATCAAACCTCTTTGCTGACATATTGGATTAGTGAACAATATCAATAATGTCATGGTGGAGATGGAAGGCATCTAGAAAGTTTATGTGAGATATGGATGAATGTTGTATTGATTAAACAGTTGCATGATGCATAAGAATTTGTCATTATGCATATGTTTTATGAATTATTTCTAACCATGCAACTGGTGCATTTGAATTGTAGGAAAGGTCATGAACAACCTCCTACAAGAAAAGAAGGATGGGACTTGTTCCGAAGAACAAGTGATGACAATTCAAGATTCACTCCAATAAACATGAATCTGAAGCTCCCAGGGTCAGAGACACCATGACAGAAGAAAGAGCTTCAGAGAGTGGTAGATCCACCTTGAAGGATGAAGACCACCATGGGTACAAGAGATAACTCAAGATGAAGAAAAAAATGATACGAAAGAAGCTATGATCAAATAATAACAGTTGAACATGGGGAATGATGTATACGATATGATGGAACAAGTGTACAAAGCAAGGTTCGTGATTCTCCCCAGAAAGAATAGACTATGACATGACATACTCTATTGACCAGTATATATCAAGCATAGAACCGCCTGTACAGAATGAAGAGGGAAGATGATACTCCACTTCAGGGGGAGTGACTACAGAAAATTATATCTGAGTTCGACATGGTAGTATATGATGGATAACTTTGTGATGGATCGAGACTTTACCAAGTGTAAAGTGGGTTCCAACCTTCAAGGTTGAATGTAGAAGACTAGGATATGTTGATGACCTGAGAAAACAAACTCATAGAAGATGTTACAATACTAGAATGATGTTTGGGATATAGTACTCAAACCAGAAAGCAAGAATGTGGTATCTTCCAAATGGATTTGCAAGATAAGATATGTTGCTGATAGAAGGTAAGAGTTGTGGCTAGAGGTTTCTATTAGAAAGAGGGAATTAATTCTGAAGAGACACTTACTCCAGGAAGCAAGGTACACTTCCTTCAAAACTATCATGGTAGTTTCTTCCATGATGAAGTAAAGACAAGCCTTCCTTAATGTTATGATTGAGGAATAGTTTTACATCGAATAGTCACGAGTATTTGAAGTTGAAGACAAAAGGAATCGAGTATGCAAGTTGAAGAAGGCCCTCTATGGCCTGAAGCAAGCTCCCAAAGCTTGGTATGGAAGAATAGATAGTTTCCTAATGAGCATGGGATTTTCCAAGAGTAAATTCGATCCTAACCTTTCCTACAAGGTTGTAGAAGATGTACCTATCATTCTATTACTATATGTGGATGACTTATTCTTGACAGGGAATGAGAAATAGATCATGGAAAGCAAGAAGAAACTAGCAACAGAATTTGAGATGAAATACCTTGGGTTAATGCATTATTTCCTAGGTCTGGAAGTATGGAAAAGTTCAGAAGGAATCTTTATCAACCAGGGAAAGTATGTGGTAGAGATATTGAAGAGATTCAATATGTTGAAATGCAAATTCATGGCCACACCCATGGACTCCAACCTGAAGCTATTAGCTGATGACTCATAAGAGTTAGTGGATGTGAATCACTACAGACAGATCATTGGGTCATTGATGTACTTAACAAATACCAGACCAGACATTTGTTTTGCTGTGAACACCTTAAGTCAATATCTTGTTAAACCAAGATGGGTTCACCTAGTAGCTGCAAAACATGTGATGAGATATCTGAAAGGGACTATAGACTTTGGTCTATGCTATGATGGTAGCCATGAGTATAGATTGTATGGCTACACAGATGCAAATTGGGATGGAAGTATCTTAGACAGGAAAAGCACATCAGGTATATTCTTTTGTTTGAGGTCTGCTATGAGTTCATGGTTTAGCAGGAAACAGTCCAGTGTTTCTCTTAGCACGGTTGAAGCAGAATACATAGCAGATTGCTCTACTAAGTTGTGAAGCCATATGGCTTCAGAAGCTGATATCAAGTCTCTTTGACCTGAAGATGGACACAACAATGATTCTATGTGATAACCACAGTTGTGATGACAAAGAACCCTGTGTTTTGACGTAACACGTAGAAATTCGGTATTTCTACATACAAGATAAGAGGAAGATGATGATACTGTAGATGCAGATGATGGTGATTTAGTATTTCTATACTGAATATAGAGATGATGATGTTTCAGTATTCCCATACTGAAGATATAGATGATGATGATTTCAGTATTCCCATACTGAAGATATAGATGATATTTCAGTATTTACATACTGTAGATATAGATGATGGTGATTCCATATTTCTATACTAAATATAGAGATGATGATGCTTTCAGTATTTCAATACTGAATATATAGATGATGATACTTTTAGTATTCACATACTAGAGATACATATTGTGATAGATCAGTATTCAGATACTGAAGATGTAGATGATGATGGTTTGGATGATGATGTACTGACGAAGCCTCTTCCTCAAGTAGAGTTCGAACACTTTCAAGACAAGCTTGGTGTTATTCGGAAAGGTCGTCCTCGAAAGGGGGAGTAGTGATGTTGTAGTGGGATTGTATCATCCCTGGGAATTTTCCCTAAAGTGATCTAGAGACCTTGCTCCTCGAGAATGAAGAGGGATTGTATCATCCCGGGACATCTGTCCATAATAGATTCGGTGACCTCGGTCCTCGAGAACGTGGTGCGATTTTATCATCCCTAGGAACTTTCCCTAAAGTGATCTGAAGACCTCGATCTTAGAGAATGAAGAGGGATTGTATCATCCCAGGACATTTGTCCATAATATATCTAGAGACCTTGGTCTTCGAGAATGAAGAGGGATTGCATCAACCTTGGACATCGTCCTAAAGTGATAGGGAATGATTCTCCCGTAATCAATCCAGTGGCTTCGGTCCTCTAGAATGTGGTAGGATTGCATCATCCTTGGACATAGTCCTAAAGTGATAGGGACTGATTCTCCCGTAATCAACACGGTGGCTTCGGTCCTCGAGAATGTGGTAGGATTGCATCATCCTTGGACATAGTCCTAAAGTTATAGGGACTGATTCTCCCGTAATCAATCCGGTGGCTTCAGTCCTCGAGAATGTGGTAGGATTGCATCGTCCTTGGACATAGTCCTAAAGTGATAGGGACTAATTCTCCTGTAATCAATCTGGTGGCTTCGGTCCTCGAGAATGTGGTAGGATTGCATCATCCTTGGATATAGTCCTAAAGTGATAGGGACTGATTCTCCCGTAATCAATCCAATGGCTTTGGTCCTCGAGAATGTGGTAGGATTGCATCGTTGTTGCTGATGATGATGATGACGTACTGATATAAAAATCAGAGTATGATGATGACGCACTATGATTATGATGTTTCTAATCGAAAGATTAGAGTATGATGATGATGTTTCTGATCAAAAGATCAGAGTATGTTGATGATGTTTCTGATCGAAAGATCAGAGTATGATGATGATGTTTCTGATCGAAAGATCAGAGTATGATAATGATGTTTCTGATCGAAAGATCAGAATGTGATGATGATTATGATTGACCGATCAGAATATGATGATGATGATGTTGCTACTGATCGAAAGGGAAAATTGTTGATGATGATATTGCTGATCGAGAGATCAAAGTACTGAAGATGTTGCTACTGATCAAAAGGTCAAGGTGTTGAATATGTTGTTGCTGATCAAAAAGTCAAAATGCTGAAGATGTTGCTGATCAAAAAGAAAAAATGCTAAAGATGTTGTTGCTGATCGAAAATTCAAAGTGCTGAAGATGTTGCTGATCGAAAGGTCAAAATGCTGAAGATGTTGTTGCTGATCGAACAGTCAAAGTGCTGAAGACGTTGCTAATTGAAAGATCAAAATGATGAAGATGTTGTTGATCAAAGACTAAGGATGTTGCTGATGATGAAGACTGAAGATTGAAGATGAAGACTACATGATGTTGAAAAGCGTCCAATGATATATAGATGTGTTACCCTGCTGATGTTGATGATGTCCCCTATCTCTACTCTTGTTGTTGTTGATGTTGCTGTAGAATACCCTTCTCGTTAAGGGGGAGTGTTGAAATATTGTAACTTCGAATAATATTCTATATGTATATTTTTGTGGTCCCCGATGGTCCTACCGGGAGAACCACTCGTATTACATTGTACCCCGATGATCTTAATCAGAAGAACTAATAAGAGTCATGAGGTAGTCCCCTCTAATTGTAAAGGTGGGTCATCAACACCCCAGTGTGGTTACTTGAGCCTACATGTGTAACTAGAGCCTACATGATTTAACTCGATCCTACATGTCAAATGAGTTAACTTAAGTGAACGGATGAATATAAATAGATGTGTAGTGCTCCTCATTTGAGACACACACACTCTCACTTGTGTAGTGCATTAGTGGAGAAGAGAAGTAGCTAGAGAAGGAGGAGGACCAGGATTTGATCTCCTTGCTGGTTTTATCTTTTATCTTTTTGGGGAATCTATATTGAGGAAGCTTTTGCTGGGTTTTTCCCTTTAGGGTTTTCCCAGGATAAATCTTTGTGTTCCTTTTTTATGGTTGTGCTTGTCTATCTTTCAATGATCCTGTTTATATGCTTTTGTCATGAAAATGAAATGAAATACTGATGTCTTAGCTAAGCATATGGAAATTTAACAAGGACACCTAATCAAGCTCCTAATACCACAATACCTCTAGATTGCCATCGAAAAGTAAAAAAATCTGGAGCTTGACGATAGGATCAACAACAATATTTTAGAGATGCAGTGGGAGAGTCGTCAAGGGCTTATCCTCCAGGTGCTCTAATCATTGATATTGTGATAAAGCATCATTCGTCGAAAACCAAATCAAGTCTATGATGCCTATACACATCTGTTGGAGAATAAGCCAATAGAAAATTTCAAAGAGAAAATTAATCCATCACACTCAATTCCTTTTATACTTTTATTTTTAATATGACATGTGGACCATGCTTTACCCATTTGCATTCATGTCAAAGACTGGATATGTAGGCTAGGTTATGCTATTGTATGCACTTGGGGGCTATTATTAAAACATGCAGATGGTCCTTTAGACTTTGATCTGATTATTCCCTCAAGAAGAGTACAATCAATTTTCAATACCCATGTGGACCTTCAACTCCCTCAACTTACAAGATTTCTCAATGGACCACTTTCCAAGGGATCTACAACCTTCATTGTCTCCCCTTTCTCAATGGACCACTTTCCAAGGGATCTACAACCTTCATTGTCTCCCCTTTCTCAATGGACCACTTTCCAAGGGATCTATAACCTTCATTGTCTCCCCTTAAAATATTGGGAAATGATTACCAAACATGATCTCACACAAAAATACTAAGAAATATTCACACAAATGTACTACCATGCTTGGTTTTATATCAAAACTAGACATTTAACCATATCTTTCAATAACAAAAACCATACGATGTGGTATGTTCTAGAAATGATCACAGACAAACACATGACCATCTACATTTATGAGACCTGTACAATATTCCATTAAGGCAGTTCCTTTCATTGGAGCATGCCACAATTTATTTGTGTAGTAAAAAATCAAGGAACTAACATACATATATGTTCATCACTTGGTAATTCATGGAAATAATCTTTGTAACCACAAATTTTAGGACTCCCCTCCATGATGCATTTTTGGGGACAATATCTTTCATGAAAAACATGTATTTTTAATGTGTTTTCTCTACATTCTTTGTGTCACCTTGCTCTATTCCCATCTTCATTGCATAGAGCATCAAGTTGGACATTGAGGCCAACCTTGTATTACACTTCAAGGATTCAAGGTGTATCATTGTACAACATACACCAACTTTTTCTAGAACTTAACTCAATGGAGTCATTGAGCAACATGATGGCTCTAAATTGATTCCCTTGGCCTCGAGTAGGTGGTTTAAAAATTATTGTCAAATAAGTGTATACCATATACCATCAAACAACAAAGGACCCACATTAGAGAGAGAGACGAGGTTGAGATGCATTGTGCACATTATACTTGGTTGTCAGCTCACATGACACATGATTAAGAGATGGATTGGGTGTTGAGCCCATGGTTTGGGTTTTGGAACTGAACTTAGATGGTATAACATGGGAGGTACTAAAGCATGGTTGACTTGTGAAATAATATAGAGATTGGCGAAGAAATAGTTTAAGTAGGAAATATGTGGTGCCTGGTATTAATTGGGGGTTCCCATTGGAATGTAGGACATCGTTGATTCATGGTAGGAAAACATCAATTTTTAAAATTTGTTATTTGTTAAGCAACCCTTATTGTTGATATTTTTGCGGATTTGTAGACTCAAAAAGATCAATACAAATGTGATTGTTCCTTGAGAAATATGGACTCATATCTTGGTTGATTTATGGGTAGATCCATTTCAATAAATTCAACTCCTTAATGATAATCCAAAAATTATGGGTTTGTTAACCATGTCAAATAAGGCATCTTGATATATTTAGTTTTCCTCCACAATGGATTGTTATAATTTTGTCACTCAAGCTAGCATTATGATCTTAGGATCTTTAACTAAGAGAATAACATGCACAACAATAAAACACAAGAGACAAGAGACACTAAGAATTTTCCTCGGGGAAACCATAAAGGAGGAAACCTCGCAACTTCCTCGGAGATAGAATCAGCACCAAAAGTAAAACCCAAAAACATAAAGATGATCTCCCGACAGCAGTAGTCTCTCTCTCTCTGATCCCAGTGTCTTCTCTCTCACTCATGCGCCCCAATGAGTGAATGTGTGTGTGATAAATAGAGAGGCTCACTCTCTATTTATATTCTTCCGTTCACTTGAAACTCACTCCAACATGTTGGCCTCACTTAACAATTACTTACTAAAGCTGACATCTCTAGGAGTGTCTAATAACCCTAGTGCCCCACAACCTGTGGGGATTTTTCCTCCTCCGACCAACAAGAAGGTTTATCTTAACACAATGGTGGGGACTATTTCCCTGACTTACAATGACTCACCTAGGGTCAAATTCTCTAGGATAGTCTAAAAACCCTAGGGCCCCACAACTGTGGGGACTTTAACCATTGACCAATAGGAGGGTTACCCACAATGACTTGACATGACTTGTTTACATTATAGAACCTCCCGATAGGAACATCGGGGCATGACATGACTCAAATACATTATAGACACATCCTATAATAAACATCAAGGTACAATACATAAGATATATAGATGAATACATTCCGAAGTTACAATTACATCAACATGGATATCATTTTAAAGGACATATATAATACATTGATGGAAACTAGGTGCTTGATGATAGGTTCCTAAAATTTAGGAAACTGACTCAAGTACTCTATAATGAAAAATTAAGAAAATAAAAAAAGAATAATGTTTAGTTTTTAAAAAAAATCATATAAAAGACAAATATATAAAATAAACAAAAATAAATAAAATATAATGAAAATGCAAAAAACAAAAAAAACATAACCTTTTCCCCCAGTATGCCGGCCCGACTGCCTTGATCCTTCGAGGAGGGGCTCGATGCAGGGATGATCAACCAGTTTCTAAAGAGAGGGGGAAGATACTAATGGATGAAATATTCTTTTTTTACATTGTGGAGATTCTTAGGTCAGATCGTAGGTGTAGCATTTGGAGAATGCTCAGATTAGAACTGCGATCCAATATCACAACTTCAGGAGAACACCAAATCATTGATGACTGAGGAATGGCATTTTAAAATCTAACTGAGAAAGAGAATCATTCATCTCAGCACTTGCAAATCGTGGTAGCTCTGGACATTGAATCGATCTGTGGAATTTATCCAGATTACGGTTGAAGTTACACATAATCATGTTGGTGGTGCGATGTACCTAGAGTTCTGTTGATTAGGGATTTGTTTGAAGGTCGTTGTTCCAGAATAGAGTGTGAATTTATCAACCAGGGTATTTTCATACAAAAGATTCAGGAATCTGACATTGTGCCATCAAATTCCTTTCAATATAAATTCTGGCAATGCTCGATGAATTCCTGTAATACTTAATGGTTTCCTGTGAGTTAGATTAATTCTCTGAATTTGCAGTTTTCTATCAATTAGTTGTTTGAGGATGCAAGTGTGCTCCAGATTTGGGGTTGTACTAAGTTGTAATCCAAGTTTACCCTTAATCCTCTTACAGGTAGTGTTTAAACATGTAGACATTTTCCTACCATTGATGAGGGGTAGCAACCCGAAGCAGTGTGAACTAAAACCACTCTATTTCAAAGGAAAATTGTGCTAGGTAGCTATTATATCTATCCATTTTTATCCCTTGATACTCTTACGGGTAGTATCCAAACACATAGATGTTGTCTAGCCATTAATGAGGGGTAGCATCCTAAAACAGTGTGGATTAGAGGTCCAATCTATTTCAGTAGGGAACTACACCAGGTGGTTGCTACTCCGATGAGGAGCCTATATCATAGTTGTCACTTAAAAGGTATCTTTGTTTTATTAAGCATTATGAAATCATATCCCTTATTCCTAATCCTCAACCAATATTACCTTCAGACCTCTAAACCTATGCATAGAAAGATAATTACGAAGACAATTTAGAGCCCCATTTTCGGTGCATTAGCCCTAAAAGATTACTTTCGTGCATAATAGCAAATACCATGGATTTAGTTTGTGCAACATGGTTAAGGAACCAAAACCCATAATCTATGCTAAAAACATTGTAAGGGCACCCATATCCTGGTTGAAAGCAAAATATTCCATTTACAAGACATGTGAGGTGATATAGAACCATGTGCATGTCCACTAGACATAAAGATGAATATTTTAGTGCCTACATCCTCGTTGTTTATTCCTAAACCTTACAAAGGCCATAAGAACCATCCATGCCATTCGAAATATTATAACAACAATAATATGACCCATGTAGGACAATTATTCACTCTACGTGGGACAATTATTCACTCTACCAGGAAATTGAACCAGTCTGGGACTGGGGGACTCAGCCTGGTGTTGAGGGCCATTCTTTGAATGGAGGCACCTCGTTAGCTACCAGGAATTTGACCTAGTCCAGGACTAGGGGACTCATCCTAGGGATGAGGTCCATTCTTTGAATGGAGGCACCTGGTTAGTTACTAGGAATTTGACCTAGTCTGGGACTAGGGGACTCAACCTGGGGTTGAGGGCCATTCTTTGGGAGAATGGAGGCACCTAGTCAGTTACCAGGAATTTGACCCAGTCTGGGACTAGGGGTCTCAGCCTAGAGTTGAGTGCCATTCATTGAATGGAGGCACCTGGTCAGCTACCAGTTATGATTTTTCCTGAGCAACATCGAGAGCTATTCTCTTAAGAGAATGGGGACATCTAGTCAAGGACCAGGATATGGAACCAGTCGAGCACTGGGGGACTCAACCTTGAGTTGAGTATCCATTCTATTGAATGGAGACGTCTACTCAGGGACTAGGATGTGGAACCATTCCAGTGCTGGTGGACTCATCCTACAGTTGTGTGACCATTCTGTTGAATGAAGACATCTGGTTAGGGACCAAGATGTGGAACTAGTCTAGCACTGGGCAACTCAACCTAGAAATAAGTGTCCATTCTTTGAATGGAGGCACTTGTTCAATTAATAGGAAGATGATCTAGTATAGCACTGGGGGAGTCAGCTTAAGGCTGAGAGCCATTATTCAGGAGAATGGAGGTGCTTGGTCTGTTACCAAGTATTTGAACTTGGGTCGAATTATGCAGCTTATGGCTGATGCACCTAGTCTGTTACGAGGATATAACTATAAGCCCCAGAATGAGTCTGGGCATGTGAGACACTTTGACCCTCAATCTGTGGGCTTTGTGATCTTCTCCAAGTCTTAGCTACCCTTGGTTAAGACACCTAGTACCCGATCTTGGTGTCACATAGAGTCTGAGGTAAAAGCATTAGTAATTCTCTCTGTTTATGATGATGTACTTTGAGTGCGGATGAAGGACCACCTTGACCACTTTTTTTAACCACAGGGCACTTGAAGAAGGCTAAAGTAAAAGTAAAAAATACACAAGGACCCTTAGTACCACTAAGGAGTCAAAGTGAAAGTGCAAAAATACCTTTAGTACCACTAAAGGTAAAAGTAAAAAAGATAAAATAATAAAATAATATTATTTTGTTTTTTTAAGTTTTGGTCCACTTAGAAGTGATTCAAAGGATATAAAAGAAGATCAATCCATTTCATTTTGTTACACACACTTTCTCATGATCCTACAGCTACTCAAGGAATATTTTCGCTCACATTGTGGAGGACATCTTTTGTGGTTATGCCCTAGCATGGAGGATTCTAGCTAGGGTACCCACTATTTTACAGTCTAATCCTAAACTAGGGTTTCACCATTGATGAAAAATAGTAGCAACACCTTCTATCTTTTCATGAGCTAAGGTTTCTTCTAAAACCTCACATCACCTTTAGAATTCTCACAACCAACCTTCTTCCCTCACGGGCAGTCTCGGTCTATTCATAGGCAGGCCAGATCTCTTGTCTAGGCACCTCCCTCTGCACTTCATCACTCAAAACAAGCCTTAGCAGGGATTAGGAATGCTTCCAACACCCTTGGGAAACTACCAACACCCTTGGGCAGGCTGCTACCACCCTTAGGCAGCCATAGTATGCCTGCTATAGACTTCTGACAGGTAGCAGTGATGCTCGGGCAGGGTTTCGGGCAAGCAGCAGAGCTTGGGTAGGGAAGATAGGGTCTGGGTAGAAAAAATAGCAACTTCAGGCAGGATGACAGGGATTCATGCAGGGCAGAAATACCTTCGGGCAGGAAGACAGGGCTCGGAAAGAAGGCTTGGGAAGTAAACAGAGAGTTTCGGGCAGTAGCAGGCTGTTCGGCTAGGCTGACATGATCATGGGAAAGATGACTGGGATCACAGACAGGTTGATAGGGATCACATAGGGATCTCAAGCAAGTTCAATCTTAGTCTGGGTAGATTCGGACAGGTAGAATAAATTCCGGGCAGTCACTCTGGAAGTTTTGGGCAGCTAGAAGAATTAGGGTAGAAAGCCCTAATCTGATTTTTGTATGAAATTCATTTTCATAGATTTTTTATCTGTGGTACAAACCCATTAGGGTTTGAGAATTATTGAGAAACTCAGTCATCTCATTTAAGAGATGAATTACTAATTCTTTTGGGGGGTTTTGTCCTTTAAAGCATTACTCGTGAAAAACTACCGTGTTCAATGTGTGTGATGTTATTGATGTTTCTATTGCACTTGTCTTTTGTTATCTTACAGTCTGCAAAATTTTAAGAATTCATGCTAATGCTAACATTCAACAACCAGGAATTTAACCTAGTCTGGGACTAGGATCTCAACCTAGGGCTAAGGGATATTCTCCAGGAGAATGGAGGCACTTGGTCAGTTACCAAGTATTTGACATTGAGTCATTTGATGTAGCATGGGGATGAGGCACCTGGTCAGTTACTAGGTCATCACCATAGGCCCTAGACCAGGTCTAGGCAAGTCATGCACTCCTCTCCTTGATCTATGGGCTATGATACCTTCTCGAGGGACTAGATACCCTTGGTTGAGAAACCTAGCACCTAATCTTGGTGGCATGAGGAGATCAAGATAAAGCATTTATTAATTCTCCTTATTTACGAAGATGTACTTTGAGTGGGCATGAATGAACCACAGGTACCCTTGAGACAACTTGTTATGACCATAGAAATACTTGGAGGACCATTTAACCCTAGCCTTGGTCTATGAGACCATCAAGAGAAGGACCAAGTGGCACAATTCAAAACACCAAAAAGACCTTTGTACCAAAAAAGATCAAAGTCAAAGGGTCAAAGATGAAAAATAAGTTAAACCCTAATGTCAACTCCTAATTATGTGGAACTAACTTAAATGTTGATGGACCATAAATAAAAAAAACATTTGCAATTCATCTCATAGACACAACACTTCAACACTTGACTGCTCCTCTACTCGCTGCCTGAGGTTGATAGAGATAATTTTGGTGGTCGGTGTTGTTTTTCTTCAACAGTGGCAACATTTATGCTTTATTGGTTTCTCTTGTCACGCTACAGTCACTATGGTGGTTACTGTTATATGTAGCAGCTGTAATAACCCTCGATGGTGGTCTAGGGCTACAACAAGTCTGAGTGTGAAGCCTGTTGGCGGTCAACAAACTCATGACAACACTAAAAATCTTTCCTTCTTCTCATTGGTACATTTCATGTGACCCTAACAAAACTAGGGTATGTTGCAACACCCTCGAGCCCTGCTAGGGCTGATCTACTGTGCACCCTAGCTCTTGTTGGGGATTATATAGCTCATGAGTGACCTGCTAAGGTCACCCTCTATTCACCTAAGCCCTGTTAGGGCCTCGAGTTGTGTTAGGGCTCCAACAGGTGAACACAACAGTGGCAGTGGTTGGTAGGGCTGCTCGCAGCCCACGAGAAGCGGCAACAATGTACAACATGAGGTGGTGGTCTAGGGAAGCAACAAAAACATATAACAAGGTTACGTGGAGACTAGGGCTGAAGCAACACCCTTGGTGGTGACCTAATTAAGAAACAACACCCTCATTGGTGTCCTAATTGAGTAGCAACACCCTACTAGTGGTCACAGGTAGCAGTAACAGTTTGTTACAACCTTGCTAGTGGTCATGAGTAGCAACAACAGTCTGCTACAACCCTTGTTGATGGTCACTATTGGCAGCAACAACAATTAGCAGGTCACCTACAACAACATCAACAGACCTAATGGTCACAGGTAGCAACAACAGTTTGTTACAACCCTGCTAGTGGTCACGGGTAGCAGTAGAAGTCTGCTACAACCCCCGTTGATGGTCACGATTGGTAGCATCAATAGACTTGGTGGTCACGAGAAGCTACAATGGGCTGCTATAGGTGGTTAGGGTTAGTTGTAGAAGGCTGCTACAAGACTCAATAGTATCTCACACTCCACGTGGAAACAAAAAATGATAGCAACACTAAGCCTGCAAGGGCTACTTTGATTTTGGAAAATTTTTGTACATTCATCTCAGAATTCTGAGATCAGAACTGATTGATTTAGATTCGGATCAATATCAGTTAATCAGGTAAGCTTTGTAGAGAATGCATGCTAATTACTTGAAGGAATGCTTGAATTTGTTTTTGAATAATGTGTAAATTTGGCTTTGGTGGGAGTGCCTAAAAACCCTAAACTTCTTATGAAATGGTAGGTTGGGCTAATGAAAACCCCAAACTTGAATTTGCATTCTCTAGACCATGCTCTTATCGATATTTTTACACACTTTACTACGGGCATGTGAACTGTTAGGTACATGGCATCAATTGGGCATGTGAACTGTAACTACATCTTTTATAGCAGACGTCTTGTACATGTTGGTGATTTCTTTGGTATAAGAATACTTCAAATTTGGTGGTATATTTGGAGATTTAGGTAAATGAAGTGCCACCTGAACAAATATTGTTTGAACTTTTCTATATCATATGTTGACCAACTTCTCCTTATCATATATTCATAATTACCAATCAAATTTTTTCTTTCAAAGAAACAAGATGTTGATTTTGCATGAGCACATCCCCTCTGCTGGTGCCTGAAGCATCACATTCCACTTAAAAGAGCTGTGAGATATGCTCAAATAATTGTTGGATGTAACCTTCTTTGTGTGTTGTAATGCGTCTTCTATTGCTTTTTCCATTTTAGTTGATCCTTGTTTGTAAGATCAGCAAAGAGTCTCATCAGGCTCCCAAATCTTGGATAGATCCCCTGTAGAAGTTGCACAACATCCGGAATCCCCTCAACTAGCTCACATTCTTTGGAGTGGACCAGTCAAGAATTGCCTGAGTGATATTAAAATTATTCCTATTTCCTTGAGCATTCTGGCTATCACAAGGTTCAACATAGAAAATCGTAAAAGCAATTCCATAGAGAAATACATTTAGTAACATATACTATTTAGTTTGCAGAAACCGCTTCTAGATCTTTTTGTACATGATAAAATTTTTACTTGAGAATTATTTTTCACCTTATTTTATATATATATTTTCACATATAGTTTATACATAAATGGCAGTTATGGGAATGCAAATGTTTTTTATTATTATCAAAATTCAAGACCCAATCTAAACCACCATACTATAATTAAGAAATGGTAGTTAACATTCAGGGCTGGCTTCTTGAATAGTTCATAAACTGCAAGCTTAAAATGGATAGTAAACTCCCAGATAACTTGAAATGGCCATTAATTGCCACCCTATAAACAACCTTGAAACTGGCAATACCATAGTGAATTGAAAGGACTGTTGAATAATTTAAATATATTTAGTGGACATATATATCCTTCCAAGAAAGAATGTTCAAACTATAGGTATTAGGGACCAATAAGATATTTTTTTAATCAGTGAAAAAAGTAGTTGTTTAGCAGCAGGGAATACTTTTGTCTTTTGTCTAGTTCTGTAATGGTTATAATACTTTCGTATAAATATCAATTGAATCAATGATGCCTTAGTTGCGCAAAGCACAGTTTCTGTTTGGGAAAGATTTATAATGTTTGCCTGATATCTTAAATCTCTTGATAAATAATATATCCATCTCTATAATATAGGTCATCCATAGCTAGCCACCTCCTTTGTGGTGATGTATAAGCAAATTATTTGGCTCTAGATTATTTACATAGTGAAAAAGAACAAAAATGTTAGGTGTAAATCCCTTTTGGCTTGGAAGAGCCATAAAATATTGAAAATCATTTCACCTAACACCAAGTTGATTCATAAACTGAGGTCAAATGTTTTGTAAAAGATGCAACAGAATTTATACAAAGTTGCAACATCATGGTTCATGTGAACATGGCTAATATCTAGGTTCTTAGCCATTTTTTTGTGTAAGAAAGTGATCAGTAATAGTTTGCAGCTATTTCCAAAGCCTAGTGATCAGTTTCTATTTGTTATAATTCCATTAACTTCTATTTTCAGCAAATATGTTTACAGTAAAATAATTGACTGTGGGTAGGTCAAAGAAGGCTTTTATGGAATGTTATTTTTTTATTCCTCTTTTTCTATGACCATATGCTAGATGATTGCTGTTTGAGAATCCTACATGCAGAAATATTCATAATATTAACAAACACTAATGCCATCTGTATAATCTTACATTTTATATGCACCATGTATCATCTAGAGCACATGCCATACAAATTGGCAGGGATATCCATCATAAGTCATTCTATAATGCAATTTTAAAGGTGGATTGAAGACTGGGAAGGAAAATCGACAACATAATTTAGAAACTTTAGATTGGCGGTCTAGGACAACAAGATATTAACATTTTCCAAATGGAAAAAATAACTATTCTATATCCCTCTTAGATTTATTTTCCATCTATGCCTTATGTCTAGTTGTAGCTCTAAAAGAGCCCCTCCAAAGTTCCAATCAATCAATATGTTTTTTTAATGTAAGATTATTGCCAAAAGGATTGGTATTAGTCATTAAACAATGCCTTTTTCTCGAAGGATATTTTGGATGACCAATTGATTCCATATTGACCTTTTTCATTAGGTGTCTTACAAGCTGTTGAAAGGCTCTGTTCATCACTTGTTTTCTATTTTTTACAAGATCCTATTTTAGGGACAAAATTTAAATTTTCACATATTTGGATAAGAAGACAATATATTTTGGACAACAAACTGTTAGCAGCCCGCAACCCTCATGGATTTCCCCGAAGGTTGCCCAAGGGTCTGCTAGCAGGAAAACCCTACACGGGTGGCTTCCCTAGGGAAATGGAGAGAGGGTTGAGCCCTAAACAGTCTGCTCGTAAACAAAATGGAGTAGCCTTGAAGAAGAGGGGGTTGTTAAGAAGAAGGCAAGGTTGCCTGGAAAAATATGAAGAAGGCTGCCCACAATATCATGCTTGATATCTCCAAAATTACATACTTTGTAGATCTGATGCCAAGAATTGCACTACTCATCTTTTCATAAAATTCCCATTTATTAAACATGTGTGGAAAGATATGGAAGACAACCTTGGGAAGCATGCTATTTGGAATGAAGCTTCTATTGAAGGTCGTCTCAAAATTTTGGTTTTTCAGATCAAAAATAAAAAAGTCTAAGAGTTACACCTTTCCTTGTTATATGGGAAATTTGGATTGCCATAAATTCCATTATTTTTGAATATTGAAGCATTCCTACTTTCCAAATCTCTACTCAAGTTAACAAACTACTTAATCATTGTCATGCTCTACTTGTTAACAAACTGCCTTTTGTAACTCTTGCCTATATGGTATCAATGCCAACATGGCTCTAATATGTACATGGATCAGACCTCAGTCCTTTGGAAGGTTGATGGTCCCCATCAAATTACCTTTATGACTAGATTTGGATTTCCTACGTATTTTTGGATTGTTTTACAACTCAGCTTGCAAATTTGGAATCAGTTCTTCTACAACAGGTATAAGAGGCTCTTCCTCATAATGTCAAACCATTGAAAATCTCTGAGACTAGTAGATCACTTAACCAATGACATCAACAATGGATCTATTGGGATATTGATCGTGCAACCACAATTCCTAAGAATTCCCTAAATCTTTTGACATCAAAATAGTCTGCATTATAGAGGTGTGAAAAGAGAAGCTGAATATGTCTTTTCCAGATTTCATAATAGAGGTATGTTGCAGACTTGAAGAAGTATAAAGTCGACAGTCAAAGGATTACAGATTGTCTTTGTTTTTATGGTGTTTCCTATTTGTCTCTTAGCTACGTGACATGTAAGAGAAGTTATTGTCATAGCTATGGGATCCATGTCAAATTTAGTAATGACTGGAATCACCACCTTTGGCCCATTTGCAGGGGTAGAAGAGTTTTCATGTGAAGAAACATCTAAATGAGTTCTAGATTCCACATCAAACTAAACAGGATTTTAAGTCATCGACTTGGTACCAACAACATGAAAATAAGAGTCTTTATGTGAGGAACATTCTCCACTTTATGTAAATGAATTTATTTCAAAGAAATAAAAACTGCTAAAGGATGCCTTGAAACACCTACCAATACATATTACTGTAATGAAGATGCCTAGAAACAAGGCACAACTTGCTTTATATGTGTCCTGATTTATGCTTGCAAAAGAAACAATAGAGTAGGGGATTTAGAAAGAATGAAAGTAGACTAGTATCAAGATTAAAGATTCATTATACAACAGAGAAAACATCCAAGGAAGAAAAATTATTCCATGAGAGAATGACTGTACAAAGCACAATTACATATCATTACACTATGCCTTGTGCATTGGCATTAGTGACTAATTCTAGTCTCGGTCCAGGTCTGCATCCTACTGTGATTGAATCCTTGCTTCTTTATTTTCTGTGTTTTCCTCACTTTCTCTTTCTTTTTGTCCCAAGTGAACTAAGAGCACAAAAACAAGAAAAGCTAAAGCTTAGAAGAAACTTCCTTTTGTAGCTCTTGCCTATATGGTATCAATGTCAACATGGATCTAATATGTACATGGATAAGACCTCATTCCTTTGGAATTTTGATGGTCCCCATCAAATTACCTTTGTGAATGGATTTGGAATTCCTAGGTATTGTTGGACTGTTTTATAACTCATATTGCAAATTTGGAATCAATTCTTCTACAACATGTATAAGAGGCTCTTCCTCATAATGGAAAACCATTGAAAATCTATGACACTAGAATTTCCTCTAATTGGGAGCTTTATGGCCTAGAAGATTGGCAATGGATCACATGTAAGGATAGGGGTATATGCTATAGTGGCCTATAATAATGTTGTTTTTGTTCCAGAAGAGTTAATTTAGTGCTTTCAAGGTATTAGTAAATTCACATTGAATCAATTTGGGAACCCTATTACCACTTCAATGGTTAGTCATCGAAGTTCACACGGATATTGTTGGACAGCGAGAGAGTGCATGGACATGATAATTAATTATCTCTTTTACCCGAACAAAGTATACTCTGATGTAAATCCAATGAATAGATTGAGGCCAAGCTCCTTCTCATGATTTTTGCAATGACATGTCATATGTTTTAGAAAGTCACAACCTTCTTCTTTTTTGGTTTTATTGTGTAAAAATAAGTGGGAAAATGTCAATCAAAATGGTTTAAAAGATATCAGCTCATCCCTATAAAAATTGGTTCAATATATTTTGTCGAATATAAAGTTATGTAAATTGGTTCAATATATTTTTGTAGAATGTAAAGTTATGTAAGGTTCACAGTTGTCTGTTTGGACTAGTCTTTAACAGAGACATGAGATGTAACTGTAACGATACGTAGGAGATTAGAATTAGGTCCTAACATATTTTATGGAAACAAGGATGGCTATCAACTCAAGACTTAGGTTTTTTGGTGGATTATGATCACTCTTGGGAAAATTTTGTATCAAAAATGCAGAGAGTGTACACCAGACTTGGTGATTTTGTTGATGAACTAGTCTGGGATGAGTATGCCTACTGCCAAATCTTTGACATTGTACAATGTGATGAATGGATACATGAGACTGCAGAATATTTTGCATCGTATTTTAGTGACACCCTACTTAAAAGAGCTATCTAATTTCTACAGGCCAGTTTTAGTTCAGAGAAAAAAAAAGTAGGAAAAGTAGGAAAAAATTACTTAGTGCAATTCTTCCAAAAGGTAGTAGTCTGCTAGATCATTTATCCAATGACATTAACGGTTCTTCTTTTGAACCGTTGTTAAATATGGTAAATAGAGTTGTTGCTAATATCAACTTGGCAAGATGGGTACTGTTCCTAAAACCTAGCTTCTTGTCTTTACATCAAGAAAGAAAGACTAACAAACAACCTAGAATTGGTGCTTCAAAACATAGCCAATAGAACAAAATTCAATCTGGAGCTGATTATTGTAAAATGGAACCAGCTAATTATGAAGGGTTTATGAACTGCTTGATTTTCACTCTAGATTCATTGTTTTGACAGTTTCCCATCTATTCTCAGAAGAGAAGACATCATTCAAACTTGATGAGCTTCATGGAGAAGACAATACTTAGTCACTAGGTTGACATGTCCTTGGAATTAAAATTTCATTATGTTAAAACTTAGTATCTTTATTCTATGAAAGCATTCACGAAGTTAAAAACCTCTACTAATGGAAATCGGGGGCGATCTAGCTAATTAAAACCTCTACAACTAGAAATCGGTGGCGATTGAAGGGTTAGTGGTAAATTTAACAGGAAATTGAGGGTAAATGGAATATTTGCAGCAAATTTCAAAGGGAGAATTCGTTATTTCTTCTTGCATGATGCAACAACACCCACTTTTCCTCTTGCATGATGCGACAAGAAGGTGACAACATGGTCTGCGATTGGAATTTTGGTGGATGCATGGAAGATAGCACTGCCTCCAACTTAAGGAACATTGTTGGTTGTTTAATATCTAAATATTTTTTAAGCTATAGTGGGGTGCATATCACATCCAATCTGAAGTGGGCAGTAAAGGATAGGGGAACCAACATTAATCTACAAGGTGTGAAGTTTACAGGGAGGGAGTGTATAGGGAAAATAAGCCAAACAAAATATTGTTGCAGAAGATTGAGAAAATACCTAAAACGTTCGTTCTGACCAGAATGCAACACAACCTAATATGTGAAAGTCCCTTTATGAAAAATCAGTGAAATCGACCCTGTGTGAAGTTTACAGGGATGGAGTGTACAGGGAAAATAAGCTGAACAAAAAATTGTTACAAAAGATTGAGAAAATACCTAAAACGTTCATCCTGACTAGAATGCAACACAACCTAATCTGTGAAAGTTCCTTTATGAAAAATCAGTGAAATCAACCCTGAGGAGATGCAGGTCGATCCCCACGCACCACTATGAGGTGAATTTTTCCAACCCATGATTTAAATTCCTAACCTGATCGAGAAATATGAAGTGAAGTTTTCCAACCCATGACTGAAATTCCCTACCTAATCGGCCAATTTCTCTTCCCAGCAAATGAGCAAAAACGGTGATTTCAATGTCATTGGCCATATAGTGTTGATGTAATTGTAACTTCAGAATGTATTCACTTGTATTTCTTATCTATTGTAACCCGATGTTTATTCTGGGATGTATTTGAGTCATGTCATGCCCCGATGTTCCAATCAGGAAGTTTCTATAATGAGAAAGTCATGTCAAGTCATTGTGGGTAACCCTCCTATTAGTAAAGGGTTAAAGTCCCCACAGTTGTGGGTCCCTTGGGTTATTAGACTATCCTATTGAATTCGACCCTAGGTGAGTCATTGTAAGTTTGGGAAATAGTCCCCACCATTGTGTTTCCATCCTATTGGTTAGAGGAGGCAAAGTCCCCACAAGTGGTGGGGCACTAGGGTTATTAGACACTCCTAGAGATGTTGGCTCTAGTAAGTAATTGTCAAGTGAGGCCGACATGTTGGAATGCACTTCAAGTGAATGAAAGAATATAAATAGAGAGTGAGAGCCTCTCTATTTATCACTTGCAATATACACACTCACTCATTGGGGCGCATGAGTGAGAGAGGAGAATCTCTCTCAGTGTGAGAGAGAGAGACTGCTGCTGTCGAGAGATCATCTTACTGTTTTGGGGTCTTACCATTTTGTGTTGATTCTATCTATGAGGAATTTGCAGGGTTTTCTCCTTTATGGTTTCCCTGAGGAAAACTCTTTGTGTCTCTTGTCTCTTGTGATGTGCTTATGTTCTATTGCTGTGCTTGTTATTCTCTCAGTGAAAAGATCCTAAGATCACAATGCTAGCTTATATGATGAAAAAATAACATGGTATCAGAGCTAACCTAAGAAGAAGACATTATGCAGCTACAGAAGCTAGGGATTTTTACTTTTTGGGTCTCTCTCCACAATCTATTAGCAAAAGTATGCTAGGATGAATCTCCATTGAAGGGCGCATCTTTCTGTCGAAGCGGAATTCGATTATGAGCATTTTCAGATTTCGATGCGGAAATTAGGGCTTTATATAGAAGAGAAATTTTTGAGTGAAACCAACATAGAATTTTTTTCCTCATCAAAACCGAATTTTAGAGACCTGGATCAAGAAATTTGGTTGGGTGAAACTCCGGGAAAGTCAAACCCTAGTTTGACCTCGAGCTGGAAAAACCCTAAATACTAAAACTGTTATGTTTTGGTACATTCGCTATATCCCGATATTGGTGAAGGTTCAGGTGTTGAAACTTGTATGATCCAAAGATAAAATCTTTATGCGCACTGTATCCAAACTTCAGCCTCAGATTCTATATATTCTGAGAGATATGATCCCTCCAATACAGGGTTCCAGCCTCTTCCAGAATTCATCCCTAAACAGGACACCTGGGGAGAATTGCAATATATTGGGATACAGAGGTCCAAATGGAATTCCTAAAGATGTTATAGAATGGTCACGGAATTTAATTTCAGTGTTCTGAATATCATACTTAGAATATCAACCAGTGACACATGGCATGCCATACAACTTCGTTGTTCTAAACAGTCCTGTAACCGGTCACCTTGGGAAAAGGATCATAAATCCAAAATGGTGAAACCAATTATGATGAAACCTACGGTGTTGGATTAGGAACATGCGATGTTACCTCAGTGAGAAATTTCAAACATATAGGAGCATAAATGTTAGATATATCACAGAAGCAGTAACAGGAATTTCTGTAGAAGAAATTGGAAAATTAGGGCTTCCTGTTCCGGGAGCTTCCCTCCACTGTTTTCAGAAAAGGAGTACATTGGACAGCTCCATTTGAAGAGATCTATCTATCTATCCAATAATATTTGAAATATTCCAAGTTTTTAAAATTAGGGTTTCTGTGAAAAACCCTAGATCAGCAAGCTCTGGAACCAAGATGGACACCTCAAATTGGTAAGATCTAATCCTTTGCTATTTTCATTTGAGGTTCTCATTTCAAAGTGATCTGTCACATCAGCTTGGTGAAGTTGACAACTTTCAAGCATAGAAGTATTTGATCTCTCTGAAGAAAATGGATTGGACTCCTACATGAGTAGAGAGGTTCTAGTTTCGGAGGGAGATGAGGCTAGAATCCTTTCACAAGAAGAACTTGGTCAAAGCCTAGAAGATCATTGATGATTCAGTCACAAATCAACTTGTACTACAAGTGTCTTCCCTAAATACACGGATGAGTTTTGATTCCTTGACCAAGATATTTGAAGGGAAGAACATACATCAAAAGATGACCTTAAGAAACCAGTTGAAGAATGTGAACATCCAGAATGCAGAGACCATGTAGTCATAAGGGTCTCTCAAATCAAGAACAACTTAAAGTGGTAAAAGAAGAAGCGAAGAATGCAAAAGTGGTGATGGCCACCTTGAATGGCCTCCCAGGATCATGGGATTCATTCATGTGAGGAATGTGTTCCAGAAGGAAGTGATTACTTTTAGCAGACTTTGGGAAGAAGAAGAAGCTCTACCCATAAGAAGAGAAGAGAAGATGGAAGCAACTGAAGATCATGCTCTTACCATCCAAAGAAGATCCCTCAAGCGATGAAGAATACAAAGGACTCAACTCTTGAAGAACCTCTTATCCATCCTAGCATTTGGATAAGAAACGATGCTATCATGAATGAAGAAGACAATGAAGCTGAAGGATCAAGAAGCAGTCTACCCATGAAACAAATAAAGATAAGTATTCAATTGTCATTTCATTGTTTTGTTATGCATTTGTTTATATTTAGTTAATGTATTATGCATGATAGAATGTTTGCATTAATGACAGTATACTACTAATATGCATGTGATAGGTAAGTAGCTCATGGTGCTATACAACTCTCCATTGCTACTTATCTAGAATGAAACATCTTTGCTGACATATTGGATTAGTGCACAATCTCAATGTTGTCTTAGTAGAGATGGAAGGAATCTAGAAAGTTTCAGTGAGATATGGATGAATGTTGTATTGGTGAAAGTAGTTGCATGATCATATATTTATGCATAAGAACTTGCCATTATAAATATTCCTTCTAAAATGTTCTAACCATACAACTACATTTGACTTGTAGGAAAGATCGCATACATAATCACCTAAAAGCAAAGAAGAATGAAGACTTGTTCTGAAGAGCAAGTGATGACAGTTCAAAGACAAAGAATAATATGACAAGTGCAGTGACATCATTGATGCAGAACCTTCTATCCATCAAGAAGAAAGGGAATACCAGTTCAAGAATAATGATGTCAGGGCGCAGTATCGAGACCTGAAGAGAAGTTCATAATTCCATCATGCAGTAGATGGAAACATCATGGGATACAAAGAAAGATTCGTATCGCGAGGATTCTAAAGAAAAGAAGGCCTAGACTACGAAGAGACATTTGTAGCCACTAGATATACACATGACAGGAATAATCATGTGTGCAAATGAAAGAAGTCCTTGTAAGAGATCAGAAGACACCCATGAGATAACACATAGATGAAGAGCTTGATGAAGATATTAACCTTTGCTACAAGGTTAACAATCTCACATATGGGTGCAAGTAGAACTTTTGAAAAGGTTCAAGATAGAGGATCTTGGTATCCAGTGATCCTAGATGGATACTACTTGTCACTCTAATGCGGAATGTCTCAGTGCATAGAGTATGGAAGACAGAGGGAGTATGATGCTTTGCTTCAGAGGGAGTGACTGCAGAAGATCTAAGGTTCGACATGGTACGGCAGGATGGATAGATTACTGATGATTCTAGGCTTTACTGAGAGTAAAGTGGATTCCAACCTTTGCTTCAAGGTTGAAGATGAAAGACCAGTAATGATCATGTTATGTTTCAATGCACTATTTAGGCATGGAGGTGTCGACAAGGGAAGTATGTAGTAGAGATCCTGAATAGGTTCAGGATGATGGACTGCATGACCACACCTATGGCATTGAACATGAAGCTATTGAGTGATGCTTCATCAGAGATGGTTGATGCTATGATGTATCCTCAGATAATTGGGTCCTTGATGTACCTGAGACTAGATATTTACTTTGCTGTGAACACATTGAGACATGTTCACTTGATGGTTGCAAAGCATGTAGAGGTATAGTTGATTATGGGCTCAAGTACGATGTGAATCAGAAGATTAACCTGGAGGGTTATGTTGATTCAGATTGGACAGGCAGTGCCATCGATAGGAATCAATCCTGTGTGGCACTGAGTACAGCTGAAGCAGAGTATGTCGCATCTTGTTCAGCTAGTTGTGAGGCAGTATGGCTGTGGAAGCTACTGAACGATATATTTGATCTCCAGTTGGATGCTACTTGTATACATTGTGACAACTAGAGTTGTATGAAGTCATCAAAGAATCCAGTGTTCCATGACAAGTTGAAGCATATCGAGATCAAGTATCACTATATCAGGGATATGGTGCGGAGAGGAGCAGTGAAGCTCCAGTATGTTGCAATGGAGGAACAAATAGCTGATGTATTGACGAAGCCATTGGATAGGATGAAGTTTGAGTACTTCAGGGAGAAGCTTGGTGTTCTCCAAATCGAGGTTTCCTCCAAGGGAAAGTGATGAGTCCCATAGCCATTCTAACATGGTGAGAGGA
>LPNX010262618.1:151155-167747 GCA_001517045.1 Pseudotsuga menziesii
GTTCATGGCTAAAGGATTAAGTTCCTCCCATGGAAGATGTGAGAGCTGGCCATTCTGTTAAGTAGGACAGATGTAAGGGATGCCTCCATTCTATCGAGCAGGTCAGATGTAAGTGCAGATCCATTTTGATGAGGAGGTTAGATGTGAGTGCTGGCCATTCTGTCAAGTAGGACAGATGTAAGGGCTATCGCCATTCTGACGAGCAGGTTAGATGTAAGGGCTGAGCCATTATGTTCATGGCTAAAGGATTATGTTCCTCCCATGGCAGATGTGAGAGCTGGCCATTCTGTCAAGTAGGATAGATGTAAGGGCTACCGCCATTCTGACGAGCAGGTCAGATGTAAGTGCAGAGCCATTCTAACGAGGAGGTCAGATGTGAGTACTGGACATTCTGTCGAGTAGGACAGATGTAAGGGATACCACCATTCTGATCAGTAGGTCAGACATAAGTGCAGAGCCATTCTGACGAGGAGGTCAGATGTGAGTGCTGGCCATTCTGTCGAGTAGGACAGATGTAAGGGCTACCGCCATTCTGACGAGCAAGTCATATGTAAGGGCAGAGCCATTCTGTTCATGGCTAAAGGATTAGGTTCCTCCCATGTCAGATGTGAGTGCTAGCCATTTTGATGAGTAGGTCAGATATAAGGGCTACCAAAGACCTACAAGGAGGTAGGCATACACCCAACATGAAAGAAGGATGGATTTGTATAACTTCCTATGATGAGATAGCACACACGATGATGACCAAGTGAGATCCAGATCGAGTGATGATCCAGATCCAGTTATGATGACTCCGAGAGATCCAGATCGAGTGATGATCCAAATCCAGCAGTGATGATGATCCATATCGAGTGATGATCTATATTCAGTGATGATGATCCAGATCAAGTGATGATCCTGATCCAGTCCAGTAGTGATGATCCAGATCAAGTGATGATCCAGATCGAGATTGAGAGATGATCTAGATCCAGTGATGATGATCTAGATCCAGTAATGTTCCAGATCCAGTATGATCTAGTGACAATGTTCTAGATCGAGTATGATCTAGTGATGATGTTCCAGATCAAGTATGATCCAGTGACAATGATCCAGATCTAGTGATGATCTAGATCCAAATGAAGATGACCTAAATATGAAGATGACTTGAATATGAAGATGATGAGAAGTTGACAATGATTTAGATGATACAGAGAAGAATACTTGTGCTAATAAATTGTGTCGACAGAATACCTTCCTAGTTAAGAGAGAGCGTTGATGTAATTGTAACTTCGGAATGTATTCAATTGTATTTCTTATCTATTGTAACCCGATGTTTATTCTGAGATGTATTTGAGTCATGTCATGCCCTGATGTTCGAATCAGGAAGTTTCTATAATGAGAAATTCATGTCAAGTCATTGTGGGTAACCCTCCTATTGGTAAAGGGTTAAAGTCCCCACAATTGTGGGGCCCTTGGGTTATTATACTATCCTAGTGAAGTCGACCCTAGGTGAGTCATTGTAAGTTGGAGAAATAGTCCCCACCATTGTGTTTCCCTCCTATTGGTTAGAGGAGGCAAAGTCCCCACAAGTGGTGGGGCACTAGGGTTATTAGACACTCCTAGAGATGTTAGCTCTAGTAAGTAATTGTTAAGTGAGGCCGACATGTTGGAGTGCACTTTAAGTGAACGAAAGAATGTAAATAGAGACTGAGAGCCTCTCTATTTATCACTTGCAATATACACACTCACTCATTGGGGTGCATGAGTGAGAGAGGAGAAGCTCTCTCAGTGTGAGAGAGAGAGACTACTATTGTCGGGAGATCATCTTACTGTTTTGCGGTCTTACCATTTTGTGTTGATTCTATCTCTGAGGAAGTTGCGGGGTTTTCTCCTTTATGGTTTCCCCGAGGAAAACTCTATTTGTCTCTTGTGATGTTCTTATGTTTTATTGTTGTGCTTGTTATTCTCTCAGTGAAAAGATCCTAAGATCATAATGCTAGCTTATACGATGAAAAACTAACATATAGCCACTAAAATTTCAAGTTTTCAAAAGATATTTGTCAAATTGGGGGAAATTAAGTTTAAGGATTTTTTTTTAATTTATAGGTGTCCTTAGAATGAGTTATGTTTGAGTGATTTAATTTACCATTTTTATAGAAAATTGTTGTGTTGTTTTGAATTTTTTTTTATAAAACTAATTAATTATTATTTTTTGAAACTATTGAAGGTATTTTAAATGGTCATGTTATTTTTGTGACCATTCATTGAACTTATGCAAATATTTACATAGGGGATAAACAAAAAAAATTAGTCACTCTGCTAGGGTTTCAGCTCGCACGTTAGGGTTCTCGAGTTCGCCTCTTCTGCAGACGTCATGGCCGCCATTGATGGAGGTTCCCAACTTCCCTCCTCGCCTTTCAAAAGAGAGTCTCCATATACATGAAGTTGTCAAACACCATTTTCAGAAACAAATTTGATGAGGATGATGATGAAGAGAGATTGTTAATTGATTAGTTGTTGCCACAAGGTAAGGAAAATTTGTTTGAGAATGCCATTTTTAGAAGAAAATTTGATGAGGATGATGATGAAGAGAGATTGTTAATCGATGAGTTGTTCCCGCTTAATATCATGCTTCTTGGAAAAAGTCTCATAATGCAATTGAATAGATGTATCTTTTTGCATTTTCAAAATTTCTTGTGACTCATCAACTATCCAAAAGAAAATAAAACACGGGGAGGGTCATGGTAGGGAGCTCTTTTGTGACCAAGAAGCTAAGGTGTCAACAAATATTAAAGCTTTACAATTAGTTAAAGATAAAATGGTTTCAAGCCCTAATAACGTATTAAGGAATTTACTGGTGTTAATACGCTTTATGGATAATAATTATTGAATCAATTCATTCAAATTATGCAAGATCCTTAACAAGAATGAAATTCCTTTTCTGGAAGAAAAGGAAATTGGGGGAGAGTTAAGGCAAGGAGCTCTTTTGTGACAAAGATGGATTATGTTTTTTCCTCTCCTTGGGAATTGGGTTCACCAGTCCATATTTTTTTTGAGGCGTCAGAAACTCCCAAAGATTTATAATTTAGGTAAAGCTATTGGTGTCAAGTCCTTGCAATGTATTTACTATTAAGAGATTTAGTGGTGATAATAGGGTTGACAAATAATAATTGTAAAGGAAATTAATTCAAATTATGCAAGATCCTTGACATGGTTAAAGTTTTAAACCGATCAAGGACAATATTGTCTAAATTAGTTGCTAGATATAATAATAATAATGTACATTTATGGACTTTCTTGCACATAAATAATATATTTTAGGCACATGATTTTAGTTTGAGTACCAGTCATTATTTAGTTATCAGAGCACTTCTGGGAGGAGAGGATTGTGCTGCCCTGTTCTCTAATAGTCACAGATTCAAGGAGCAACAACACGAGAGAAGGAAATTTGTTTGCATAAGAAGAGGGCTGAATTTTTATGTCCAATTTCTACCAATCAGAAGACAGTTTTTTGATGTCCAGAATTTCAAGTAAATCTATTTAATTTTCCAATCCCTAATTTTGTTGTTTTTTTCCAGCATGTCTTTTAATCTAGATAGGCCTGACCAAACCAATTGTGTGGAAGGGTTTTAGAGTTGAAGCTAAGAAGATGGAATCAAAAACCATGTTAATGACTGAAGGCCTAAATTAATTGGAAACAATTATCTTGTATTGAAATCCATAATAACAAACCTGTTTAAATTTACGAAAATATGGGAGATAGTATCCTAAAAAGGGACAAGACCGGATAACACAGGTACTGCAGGTCAAGCTGTGACGTCCCCAACCCTCCGACCGGTGAAGAGGATGCTACCAAGACATTAACCATCCGAGAAAACTGCCCCATGAACATGGACATATATAAAACCGAAATGCTTGAACATAAAACATGCTAAGATGCATAATCATTCACATACACAGTGGAAGCAAACATTCATTCATTCATTCCACATGTTCATCATAATTTATTAACAGTAAATATAATTACAGAAGTAGAATAGACAAGAATACTTATCTTATGAAAACTGTTCGACAACCAGCTACGTCACTGCAACGTTCCACCCAACCATAGGCCAGTGTGCTCCTTAATCTTTCAGCAACGCTACCACCCCCGAGCCAGGTATGATTCCCCAAGGAATAAGGAACTAGTAGGATTACACATAGCCAAGGATAATAAAACATGCCAAGCCAACACAGTTGGGTTTATCAAGCAAACAATGGATCAGCCAAGACAACACAGTTGGGTTTATCAGGCCATCCAGGAGTTGGGAAAGGATAAATGCTAAGTTGGTGTTCTCATTACAGAGCTAGGGACACCTACACCAGAACTAGCCTGACTTCTAAAACACCCACACACACCCAACACAAGGAATCAGTCCCTTCTCTACTGCACAGTCCCTCAGGCCCTGACTTCCCTTCCAGTGCTATTCAGGGGTTGTGGAGAAGAAAGCCAACCTCTAGCTCTGTCTGTGTGGTTCTCGAACGCACCAGTTTTATCAAGAAAACCAATCCCTCATCCCTACTCCAACATGTTCGGAGACCAACCACTGCATACACGCAGTCAAATAAGCAATTCACAGCTTGGACAGGGAAAAACAAGTCCTGAGTCGTTCTTAGCCCTATCATGGCCAAAATGACTCCAAAAAAACCTACAACAGCCCCAAAATGTAAAAGCAGACACAGCCAACTGACGTGGGGAAACAAGAGCCCGTTCTCAACAATGAAATCACTGAGGAAACTTACACAGTCCGAAGATGGAAGAGAAAAGTCAGGTTAGCAGCTGGGCAGGGGAAAAACATATACACAAGCCACAAATCGGTAAGGAAAATATACACACAGCAGAAAAAATTTGAATGGCCGTTCATAGGGTAATCATGGGTGAAAGAACATGTTTCCTAGCTCACTGCATGAGTAAAAACCAGGAAGAATCCTGTGTGTGAGACACCAGACGTTTTTCTTTGCATGAGAATGAACGACAATGCAGAATGGTGAGTCGAAAGTGCAGAGTTTTTTCAGCATTATCGTGGAGAGATTGGAAATGATGGGCGTAGTCATTTCTTCTGCCCAACGTGAGGTTCGATTTGCTGGTGGAGTGTGCGTGTGGGAAAGGACTGACAATCCTGCCACACTCCACTCCCCAGCAAAAATAACTGCCTCAACTACTCTGTAGAGCATTAAAGTGATAGTTGGATAATACAAGGGAAGATGAGCAAGTCAAACAAGGTGGTGACAAATGGATTTTCCCTCATGGCTCAAGGTTTGACATCCTGCCACCTTATCCTTATGAGAATCATGCCCCTTCTCAATTTAGTTGCTGCGAACATAGTTGGTTAGGTTATTTAATTAAAGTTCTTTTTTACATGATGCCACAATTTAATATATGTCGTATGTCCCGATATACCATTGGTGAAAATTCCAAATCCGAAACATAACATATCCAAATCGATGGTGGGCCTTGGCCTTTAGCTCTGCACCATGATTATTTACAATACATACATCATATACATTAATGTAAACAGGGTCAAAACCAAGGTGTTACACAACCTAAATATGATGAAGAGTTGTGAAGGACTTTGGCTAATATTGATGTTAGTTTCTGATGAGATTGAGACTATAGAAATTGCATGAAGATGTCAATGAAACAAATATTTTACATCTTAAAAACAAGCTTTTGTCATTGAAGTTGATGGAAGGAGGTTCCATGGAAGACCTTAAGAAGTCATCGGCTTATAGCAAGTGAAACTCTTGCAAAAAAAGTGTTCAAATCAATTACTTTTAATAACTTACGGAAGTCCTTTACTGCAATTGCGGACATGCTAAATATTGCTCCAAAAGCATGGAATTTAATCAAGTACAACTCTTGCAAGAGGATAAGTGAGAAAATATCAATAAGATTCCAAGGATGATGACGCTGCATTTGTGGCAAATTTGAAAGGAAAATGTTATTTGTCACTATTTTTCTACGATCTAGGAACTCACTTTCATGCACTAATCGAGAACCTCTAATTTATTTTTCCATGCTTTGCCTTTTCTGACCAAACTAATTTTCACTCATGGTCTGCTCTGAAATAATGCATGTATCTGGTGATTGTATCCTAATTTCTTCAAGATAAGAAGAAAAATTCAAAATATTGTCTCCATCATTATGAATATTTCTTTCACTCTCTGACGAACTTTTAAAATCTCTCTTTGTTGTCTTCAACTCTGGCTCAGTTATTAAAGATACTGCACCAGAAACATCAAACCTCAAATGGTTATCAAAATGGCTTATAGGCATTGCACCAGCAACATTAGACCTCAAATGGTCCTCAAAATGGCTTGTAGGCTTCTTTATCTTTAGTATGGACCTCATATTGTCTGATTTAGATGTTGATAATGAACTGTGGTTTTTAAACCCAACCTGAACTGAATTGAGATTCTTCTTGTCTTTCTTATCAGATGATATTAGGGATGTAGTAGGCTTTTTCTTATTGTCACCTACCCCACGTGTCTTTTGCCAGTTTTCATGTCTATGTACTTTCCTCTTAATATCATGTTTCTTGGTAAAAGTCTCATAATGAACGTACTAGTAGGTAACCGGATTATGTGGCCAAGGGTATGGTCTACCCTCCTTGGTTAGTGCCTTAAACATTCAAACCGAACATGATCGAGTGGCCCTATAGTATATAGCAAGTTGTGACATTTGACACTCCTTGCGAGGTGACTTTTTGCCTATCTGTCATATTCACACATTTGTAAAGTTTTCTTCGGACAACCCTAAAAATGACACTTCTGTTGCTAGATTTCCATCATGGTGTAATGAACTAACACACATAAGATCTCTTATAGTGCCATATTGTTAGAATCAAAGCTAACTCTAGCTAAATGTCCATCATGGTATAATGTATTTGATGAAAATGTGGTTGTGTTAGATGGAAAACAACCTTATGAAAGCTAACAAATAGTAGCTTTACTCACCATGCAATGTTTTAAGAACGAAAGATAAATCCAGCTAGATTTCCATCATGGTGCATTGTGATTGATGACAATGTGGCTGTGCTAGATCGAAAAATACACTATGAAAACTTACACATATTATATTTTACTCACCGTGCAATGATTTAAGGATGAAAGCTAACTCTAGCTAGATTTCTAACACGGTGCAATGTAATTGATGACAACGTGGTTGTGATACATGTAAAACCACCTTATGAAAGCTAACTCCAGCTAGATTTCCATCGTGGTGTAATGAGCTAACACACATATAGTGCCATGTTGTTAGAAGGAAAGCTAAGTTCAGCTAGATTTCCATCATGTTGTAATGTATTTGATAACAATGTGGCTGTGTTAGATGAAAAACTACCTTATGAAAGATAACAGACATTAGCTTAACTCATCGCGCAATGTTTTAAGAATGAAATATAACTCCAGCTAGTTTTCCATCATGGTGCATTGTGATTGATGATAATGTGGTTGTGCTAGATGGAAAAATACACTATGAAAGCTTATACACATTAGATTTCACTCACCGAGCAACGATTTAAGGATGAAAGCTAACTCCAGTTAGATTTCCACTACGATGCAATGTGATTGATGACAATGTGGTTGTGTTACATGAAAAACTACCTTATGAAAGCTAACACACATTAACTTTCACTCATTGTTCCATCTTGTTAAAATGAAAACTAACTCCAGTTAGATTCCCATCATGGTGTAATGCGTTAACACATAAGCTTTCCCTTATAGTGCCATGTTGTTAGAAGAAAATTTAACTTCGACAAATTTTTCATCATGTTGTAATGTATTTGATAACAATGTGGTTGTGTTAGATGAAAAACTACCTTATGAAAGCTAACAAACATTAGCTTTACTCGCCGTGTAATGTTTTAAGAACGAAATGTAACTCTACCTAGATTTCTTTCTGGTGCATTGTGATTGATGACAATTTGGTTGTGCTAGATGGAAAAATACATTATGAAAGCTAACACACATTAGATTTCACTTACCGTGCAATGATTTAAGGACGAAATCTAACTCTAGCTAGATTTCCATCACGGTACAATGTCATCGATGATGATGTGGTTGTGTTAGATGGAACACTACCTTATGAAAGCTAACACACATCAGATTTCACTCATTGTGCCATGTTGTTAGAAGGAAAGCTAACTCTTGCTATATTTTCATCATGATGTAATGAGCTAACACACATAATATTTAACTTATCGTGCATGTTGTTAGAAGGAAAGCTAACTCCAGCTAGATTTTCATCATGGTGTAATGTATTTGATGACAATGTGGTTTTGTGAGATTGAAAACTACCTTACAAAAGTTAACACACATTAGCTATTACTCATCGTGCAACATTTTAAGAACGAACGCTAACTCTAGAGAGATTTCCAACATGGTGCATTTTGATTGATGACAATGTGGTTGTGCTAAATGGAAAACTATATTATGAAGGCTAACACACATTATATTTCACTCATGTGCAATGATTTAAGGTTGAAAGCTAAGTCCAGCTAGATTTCAATCACAGTGTAATGTGACAATGTGGTTGTGTTAGATGGAAAACTACATTATGAAAGGTTACACACATTAGATTTCACTCACAGTGCAATGATTTAAGGATGAAAGCCAACTCCAGCTAGATTTTCATCACGTTGCGATGTGATTGATGACAATGTGGTTGCGTTAGATGGAAAACTACCTTTTGAAAGCTAACACACATTAAATTTCACTCATCGTGCAATATTGTTAAAATGAATGATAACTCCAACTAGATATTCATTATGGTGTAATCAGTTAACACACACAAGCTTTCTCTCATAGTGCCACGTTGTTAGAAGGAAAGCTAACTCAAGCTAGATTTCCATCATGGTGTAATGTATTTGATGACAATTTGGCTGTGTTAGATGGAAAACTACCTTATGAAAGCTAACAAACATTAGCTTTACTCATCGTGCAATGTTTTAAGAATGAAAGCTAACTCTAGCTAGATTTTCATCATGGTGCACTATGATTGATGACAATGTGGTTACACTATATGGAAAACTACATTAAGAATGCTAACACACATTAGATTTCACTCACTGTGCAATGATTTAAGCACAAAAGCTAACTCCACCTAGATTTCCATCACGGTGCAATGTAATTGATGACAATATGGTTGTGTTAGATAGAAAACTACTTTATGAAAGCTAACACATGTTAGATTTCACTCATCGTTCCATGTTGTTAAAAGACAAACTAACTCCAGCTAGATTTCTATCATGGTGTAATGAACTAACACACATAAAATTTCACTCATAGTGCCATGTTGTTAGAAGGAAAGCTAACTCTAGCTAGATTTGCATCATGGTGTAATTTATTTGATGACAATGTTGCTATGTTAGATGGAAAACTACTTTATGAAAACTAATAGACATTATCTTTTACTCACAGCGCAATGCTTTAAGAACAAAAGCTAACTCCAACTAGATTTCCATGATGGTGCATTGTGATTGATGACAATGTGGTTGTGCTAACTCTAGTCTTTGTGTAATGAGCTAACACACAAGCTTTCCCTTATAATGCCATGTTGTTAGAAGGAAAGCTAACTCCAGCTAGATTTCTATCATTGTGTAATGTATTTGATAACAATGTGTTTGTGTTAGGTGAAAAACTAGCTTATGAAAGCTAACAGACATTAACTTTACTCACGGTGCAATGTTTTAAGAACAAAAGCTAACTCTAGCTAGATTTCCATCATGGTACATTGTGATTGATGACAATGTGGTTATGCTAGATGAAAAACTATATTATGAATGCTCACACATTAGATTTCTTTCACCATGCAATGATTTAAGGACGAAAGATAACTCCATCTAGATTTCCAGGACAGTGCAACGTGATCAATGACGATGTGGTTGTGTTAGATGGAAAAATACCTTATGAAAGCTAACACACATTATCTTTCACTCAGTGTGCCATGTAGTTTGAAGAAAAGCTAACTTCAACCAGATTTTCATCATGGTGTAATGAGCTAACACACATAATATTTCACTCATTGTGCCATGTTGTTAGAAGGAAAGCTAACTCCAGCTAGATTTACATCATGGTGTAATGTATTTTATGACAATGTGGTTGTTTTAGATGGAAAATTACCTTACGGAGGCTAACACACATTAACTATTACTCACCGTGCAATGTTTTAAGAAGGAAAACTAACTCTAGCTAGATTTCCAACATGGTGCATTTTTATTGATGACAATGTGGTTGTGCTAAATGGAAAACTACATTATGAAAGCTAACACACATTATATTTCACTCACCGTGCAACGACTTAAGGTTGAAAGCTAGCTCCAGCCAGATTTCAATCATAGCGCAATATGACAATGTGGTTTTGTTAGATGGAAAACTACCTTATGAAAACTAACACACATTGAATTTCACTCAGTGTTCCATATTGTTAAAAAGAAAGCTAACTCCAGCTAGATTTTCATAATGGTGTAATGAGCTAACACATAAACTTTCACTAATAGTGCCATTTTGTTTGAAGAAAACTAACTCCAGCTAGATTTGCATCATGGCACATTGTGATTGATGACAATATGGTTATGCTAGATGGAAAACTACACTATGAAAGCTTACACACATTAGATTTTACTCGTCGTGCAACGATTTAAGAATGAAATCTAACTCCATCTAGATTTCCAACACGATGCAATGTACTTGATGACAATGTGGTTGTGTTACATGGAAAAATACTTTATGAAAGCTAATACACATTAGCTTTCACTCATCGTGCCATGTTGTTAAAAGGAAAACTAACTCCAGCTAGATTTTCATCATGTTGTAATGAGCTAACACACATAAGATTTCCCTTATAGTGCCATGCTGTTAGAAGGAAATTTGACTCTAGCTAGATTTCCATCATGTTGTAATGTATTTGATAAAAATGTGACTATGTTAGATGGAAAAATACCTTATGAAAGCTAACACACATTAGTTTTACTCACTGTGCAGTGTTTTAAGAACGAAAGCTAGCTCTAACTAGATTTCCATCATGATGCATTGTGATTGATGACAATGTGCTTGTTCTAGATGTAAAACTACATTATAAAATCTTAACACACATTAGTTTTCACTTAATGTTCAATGATTTAAGGATTAAAGCTAACTTCAACTATATTTTCATCACGGTGCAATGTGATCGATGACGATCTGGTTGCGTTAGATGAAAAATTACCTTATGAAAGCTAACACACATTAGCTTTCACTGATCATGCCATGTTGTTAGAAGGAAATTTAACTCTAGCTAGATTTACATCATGGTGTAATGTATTTGATTACAATGTTGCTATGTTAGATGAAAACTACCTTACGAAAGCTAACATACATTACCTATTACTCACCGTGCAACGTTTTAAGAACGAAAGCTAAGTCTAGCTACATTTTCAACATGGTTCATTTTAATTGATGACAATGTGGTTGTGCTAAATAGAAAACTATATTATGAAAGCTAACATACATTAGATTTCACTCACTGTGCAACGATCTAAGATTGAAATCTAACTCCAAGGAGATTTCCATCACAGTGCAATTTGACAATGTGGTTGTGTTAGATGGAAAACTACCTTATGAAAGCTAACACGCATTACCTTTCACTCATCACCTTATGAAAGCTAACATGCATTAGCTTTCAAAATCTTGATTTTAAACCTATTCATCCACATTTGTTGTTACAGTTGGACAATGGAACTAGTGATAATAAGAATCGTTATGTTTTCATGTTTCTATCACTATTAACTGCACTTGGTGTCTTCATCAATATTAAGGTTGGGTTCTTGCTTGTGGGGCACACCCATGCAGACTTAGATAGAATATACAGAAGAATGTCTTCCAACTTGAAAAGTAAAGATATATATTCTTTACCTGAGATGATGGATACATATCGCACAATAGAAGAAAAATGGGTGTTTCTACCTAAACCTATTGACAAAGTGTATGACTTCAAAAGTTTTCTTAATGGGTACATCGAAGAGGGGAAAAATGCACTAGTTGGACATCTTAATGTCCAGTACTTCTAATTTCTTTTACTCAATGATGTTCCAGTTATGAGGTATAAAGAATCCATCAGAGACATTGAGTGGCCAGAACCAGTTGAGTTGTGGATATAGATGATGAAGGTCGACCTATATTTCCCACATGGAAGCCATCTTTCTTACGTCCCAAAGACAATGATGTTTATTTAAAAGAAGTAAAGGAAGGAATATCATCATACATAAAAATGTGGAAAGAGACTATTGGAAATGAGAATTCACCAATTGTTATAGAGGAATGGAATAAAAACTTGATTATTGGAAAAGAGTTGTTGATGCATTAGATGGAGTCTACAATGACCATACACCCTTGGATGAAATTGATTATTCTTTTGATGATTTTTGGCCCAAGATGAGGCAAAATGTTAACGTTGATAGTAATGCACTCCATGCAATATCAAGTATTATGGATGGGGATTTTGATAATGTGACAGATGAACCGGTATATGTTGGACCCAAGTGTAACAAGCCAAAGCCAACATTCGATCCTAGAATTGATGTTGAGAAAGGAAAGATGTTGCTTGTTAGATCAGGACATGAGGATGAAGGAGAGATGATTTGGATGGAAAAATCCACCTCAGATATCTTCCAAGATGATGACAGTGAGACCCTTCATGTAAATATTGATTGGTGGCAGTCTAGCTCATGGAAGTACTAGGGAAAAATTTTAGAACAATATTGGGTACCAAATCCCGATGACACAAAACTTGGATCTATTCCAGTTAATAGCATTGTTTGGGCATGGATGCCAAAGAAAGAAGATTACAGGAAGACCAACTTAAATAAATGTGGTGTACAAGCTGTACTTGATATGCTTGAGCGGATATAAGGAGATTAGGTGGAGATGATTCATGAATGTAATTTTGCTTCTTGAATGACTTTTAGTATACATGAAGAAACATTTTTCAATGTTTGTAGTATAATAAATACTCTTTAAGCTACTTTTTGAGGAATTTTATATTATTTATTTCATATATGAAAATTTCACTTCAAGTTCAATGTTAGTTAATATGATGATACTTTATGCGAATTAGATAACACCATTCAAATTTTAACCTTTTCAATTTGTCTTTTAAATCAACACATCTCACTATATCAAATGTGCATAATTATATTCATTAATGCATGTACAAAACCATTATCTTATTTATTATTAGCTTTTGCTCACTCTTTTCAATACCACTTTGAGCTTTTCATTTTGTTCCCTTGATGATTGGTGGAGTGTCCACTCGAAACGTAGGGACATTTCAATACACACAATTCAATTCCATAAACTCTCTTTGTCATTATGATTAATTGTGGAAATGTTTATCCTCAAGCTGTACTTGATCTGCTTGAGAAAATACAAGGAGATTAGGTGGAGATGATTCATGAATGTAATTTTTCTTTTTGAATGACAAATTAATATACATGAAGAAAAAGATGTCAATGTTTGTAGTATATCAAATATTGTCTTCAATCTATTTTTTGAGGAATTTTATATTATTTGCTACATATCTGAAAATTTTGGTTCAACTTCAATGTTAATTCATGTGATGATATTTTATGCGAATGCACCTTAAAACATCGTATAGACTTTCTTTGTGAATAAATGTAAGGCACTTGCAATAAGGTTTGAAGTGAGTTTTCCCTATTATTCATTATTATAGTTTATATAAATTTAATTTTACTACTATGTTGCATTCAAATTCATAATTATATTTTATCATATAGAATTTAAGGTGGTGCCAACTTTGTACTAGTATATTAACTTATACTTAATAAATACAGTACTAACGTTTTGAGTGTGCAGGTTTTATCAGTTTGTCATAATTGTGATTGATTTTCTAGATTAAACTATGTGAACGTTTTTCAGACCAATGTTTTGAGAGGACACTCCACCCATGCTTGTTATGGGACCATGAAAAACTCATTGTGGACTGAAAAGATTCCACATAACTTAATCCGGAAAATCAATCATTAAGTAGTAACATCATGTTAGCTTTAATTCATGTTAGACATTATCATCAAATACATTGCATCATAAAGGCAATTTAATCCATGTGAGATTTAATGTTGATCGTAATGCATTGCATGTAATATAAGTATTATGGATGGAGATTTTGATAATGTGACGGATGAACTGGCATATCTTGGACCCAAAAAGACAAGATTCAATCCTATGATTGAAGTTGAGAAAGCAAAGATGTTGCTAGTTAGATCATGAACCAAGGATGAAGGAGAGATGATTTGGATGGCAAAAACCACCTCATATATCTTCCAGAATGATGAAAGTGAGACTCTTCATGTAAAGTTTGATTGATGGAAGCCTAGTTCAAGGAAATACAAGGGAAAATTTTAGAACAATATTGGGTACCAAACTTTAATGACACATGACTTGGATCTATTCCAGTTAATACCATAGTTTGGGCATGGATGCCAAAGAAAGAAGATTGCAAGAAGACCATGATAAATAAATGTGGTGTACAAGTTGTAATTGATTTGCTTGACCAAATATAAGGAGATTAGGTGGAGATGATTCAGGAATGTAATTTTCTCTTTGAACGAGTTATTAATATACAAGAAGAAACACTTTTCAATGTTTGTTGTATATCAAATATTCTCTTCAAGCCTTATTTTTGACGAATTTTGTATTATTTACTAATATGAAAATTTTGGTTCAACTTCTATGTTAATTCATGTGATGGTACTTTATGTGAATTAGATAACACCATTCAATTTTTAATTTTTCAATTTGTTTTTTACATAAACTCAACATGTCTCTATATCAAATGTGCATAATCATATTCAATAATGAACCTTAAAATATCTTCTAGACTTCCTATGTGAATAAATGTAAGGCACTTGCAATAAGGTTTGATGTGAGTTTTCCCTATTATTTGTTATCATAATTGATATAAATTTAATTGTTCCACTATGTTGCATTCTAATTAATATTATATTTTCTTCTGTAGACTTTAAAGTGGTGCGAACTTTGTACTAGTGCAATATCTTATACACAACAAAGACAAAGTAGTAACATTTTCAGACTATAGGTTTTCATAGCTTGCCATCATTGTGAATGATTTTTTGGATTAAGTTGTCAGTGAGTTTTTCAAGCCAACATTTCAAGTGGGCACTCCACGCATGATCGTCGGGGAAACAATGTAAAATTTGTTATGGTTTGAGAAGCTTTGACATAGCTTAATCCTGGAAATCAATAGCCAAGTATTAACATTTAATGTCAATACTACTTAAGTTAATAATAGGCACAACACAATATTAATATGATGTTAAATAACTTTATAATATGCAAGAAATTTCTTACACAAATTATTAATAATTCACCAGTCAAATATTGGTGACTTTTGTTTTTATACGTAAATAGAAATATTAATGATAATCAAAGTATATCATTAAATACATATTTATAGGTAAAATTTCTCACATAAATCTGTTATTCATAAAATCAACGTTCATTAACTTAGTTTTTAATACACCACCACCAACAATAATAATAATAAAATATGTCTATATTCTAATACATGATTTATTTTAATCATTACTAAGGTAAAACCTATTTTACTCTAGGTCATAAAATATTTTCTCTTGTTCACTATCAAGTGGTGCCAACTTCCAAAAACAAAAAATCATACTCAAAAAAGACTTAGACTTACTATGATAACTCAACCTAGACACATTAGTTAACATAATTTCAATTAAATGAAATTCAAAGATAATAATAGCAACAAACATTGATTATTAATGTCCTTAAATAACTTTAATAATAATATGTAAAAAAAATTCTACAATCTATTTTCCATGATATAATCATTGATCAACTTAACTTTTGTTAGAAAATACAAATAATAGTAATATAAATAAATTATATTTCTATTCTAACCCATAATTGATTTTGATCGTTAAAATAATAAACTTAGCATATTAACACTTAATATATAATAGTTTTTCTTGTCACTTGTAAAATGTTTCCAACCTTATAATATATTACAACATGACACTCAACACATACAATATTACTTGCTACGTCGAGAATTAAAATTGTTATAGTAACAAACACATTTGTAATATGCCATTCAATAGTTTTTAAATGGGTCATTCTAAAATTGTGCCAACATTCTACTAGTATAGGAACTCAACACCAACAATATACTAGTTACCATATCAAATTATATTTCAATTTCTTAATCATAATAACATATACAATATTAATTCCATTACATAAACTTAATCAAGTTACCATTTAATACAAACTATAGATAGAATTAATTGAAATTATGTAAGGAATCAAAGTCTAAGAATTTCATCATTTTGAAAGAATCAAATTCTAAGGCTTTCATCTAGGTGTTAACACAGTCCCTCTCCCCTCATGTTGTAAAGGGTGCTAGCTCAATGGAAGAGCACCTGCATTACAAGTAGGACGATGGTGGTTCGATTCCTCCGTGCCTTAACATAAATTAATATATGATATAAAATCTTAATGATAATATAAATATTGTAAGATATCTATATTTT
>LPNX010262618.1:173179-226711 GCA_001517045.1 Pseudotsuga menziesii
ATCAAAGAAATTTTGTAGTTAGGTAGGATCGGGGGGATAGGCTTCCAATAACACCCCTCGGTTATTTACACTTGAGACATAGTTGTTGTCCATTAGGGAACCAAAANTATCCCTATATAGGGGTATTGCGGTTAAAGGACCAAGCGGCAGATTTACCTTTCTGGACATGTCATGAACGGGGTATCTTAGTTGCCATTCTTCTAGGATTTGACTACCCGGTGTCCCTCCCGGTAGGGGGATACCTTAGCCACTTGGCTTTCCTATTCATATTGTCTAACTTGGATTTCATCACCTTGCAGAGGATATGTCTAGTTGAGTCAAAATACTTCTAGTTAGGTGTTTTACATGCTCCCTTACCTCCTTTTGGTCTAGTGAGTCCACCGTTTTTTATTTATAGGCAACCTGCTGTTTTTTGGTATTCTGACCATTTCTGTTGACACTCCGCCTATTGTAGCACGCAGTTACAGTGGGTGTTTTGAGTTGGTTGTTGGCCTGAGCGCCCTATTTTTTAAGCTCTCCTTCTGCACACTCGGTTGCATTAGAGTTTTTGAGCTGATTTGTAGTTACCTCAACCCACAGAGATTTGACTCCATTTGTAACCATTGATTCCCCGAGACATTCTCGGTGCCTCAAAGGAGAGCCCCCATAGCACGGTTCACTTGACACCACCCGTCATCGACACAGGTCATCATCCCTTGATACCACTCATCATAGATCTTGAGCCTTGTCACTTGACTCCACTCGTCAGTGGCATAGAACTCCGTCACCAGATACTGACGCCCCTTATTTTACCTCTGATTCTGAGCCAGACTCCGAGAACCCCCTTTACACTGCCCCTACTAGCCCCATGGCTGGCGTGAATCCCACTCCCATCTTGGTAGGGACCGTTGGTGGCACATCCACCACGACACCAGTTACCACACCTACTTTGGGTATGCCCTCCATGGGGGCCCCCTCTACTGTTCCCCTCACAGCACCGATTCCCGCAGCGGGAATACCTATCCCCACTCCATTAGTGACCCATACTACCCATGGTTGTGCAGGACCATCTTATACCACCTTAGTTCCCCCACTTGGGGGAAACCTCCCTCACATGACCCCTCCACTTGGGGGCATTGGCCCCAACTTGATCCAACCCACTACCGTGTCACATTCTTCGTCCAGTTTTCCATTCATGGCTAGCCTCAACCTACCTGACCTAGCCAAATTAACCAATGACCCCATCCGACACGACCCTGTGTGGCCTCACGTGCCCACCAAGCTACCCTCTGACATCCCTAAGTTCGAGGGCAAGGCAGGTGAGGACCCACAAAACCATATCATGCCCTTCCATCTATGGTGTTCCTCCAACTCCATAGTGGACGATTCTATTCGCCTCCATTTATTACAGCGCACTTTCACTGGCTCTGCTGCCAAGTGGTATATCGAACAACCCCATGGAACCCTTGCCACCTTTACTTCCCTTACCTCGACCTACCTGCAGTTCTTCCAATTACCTGTCCGCTATGACGCAGGCGTTGAGATCCTACTATCATGCAGACAAAACATGGCTACCCACATCACGGACCACATTCATGAATGGCGTCGACGCCGTAGTTTATGCAAGATCAAGTTAGACAACCGAATTTTCCTAGACTGGTTCCTCAAATCCCTCCTTCCTATCATTGCTAAGGATGTAGCATCTGAACGACCCTAGTCTGAAGAAGAGGCCATCCTTAAGGCCTAGCAATTCGATCTCATTTACGCCCAGTCAAGGTTATCTCTATACCATTATACCTGACGCCCCTCGCGACAATTCATCCCAACACGATGCACCGGGGGCATCCCACGCTGCCAACGGCATCATTAGCCGTGTCTCTTCGCAGCCTCAACCATTTTCCATAGCCCATCCTACCCTTGGCCCTGACCCTTCGCGAGCTACCTCACAGTTTGGAGCAACCAACCCGTATGCTCCCATGACACATCTCCACCATTCCCATGGACCCTCATGTCCACCTCAGTATTTCGGTCATCTGACTCCCGCTTACGCCCCCCCGGTCGCACCTCAGCCCTACTATCACCAGCAGGATGCACCAGCTCCTGCGCCATCACAAGCCCAACCCGTTTACTACCCGCCACAGCCAACCCCTGCGGCAAACCCACAACTCACTCCATAGCACTATCAGCAACCCCCTTAGGTTGCTGCACCTGCGCATCCTCCACCTACATATCATCCACCGTAGCCTGCTCCAGCCCCTGTGCAACCTTAGAATCCACCTGCTACCCAAGGGCAAGTTTACGCCCAACAAATCCCACAGCAAAACCAGAACAACCATTGTAACCAGGGCCAACAAAACCGCGGCAGGGGCCAGAATTTGCGAACAAACTATCCTTGTTCTATTTGCGGGGCTATGGCCACTACACACATTTTTGCCCACACATGGAGCGTGTTCGACAACTTTGGGCTGAATATGCCCGCCGCCAAGGGCAGGTGGCTCCTCAAGCACCACCCAACCCCGCACAACCTCAGCAGCCACCTTTGGTGCTGCAAAACCCCTTACCAACCCAAGGCGTAGTGAACACCCAACCATTGGCTCCCCCTCAAGCCAACATGACGACCCAACAACAAATCACTTACGCTGCTCCTGATCAACCCATGCTTGACTCAGGTACCCACCACTTGTTGATGATGTCCTCCGATGAGGTCAACCTCCAGACCCGACGGAACCAATATGGCTCCACCTTTGAAGCCATATGTACCCTGTCCCATAATACGCAAACTCCTACTAATCAACCGCCCTTGTTGCCTCAACCCCCTTTGGTACCTAGTCACATTGGTGCTACACCCATCCATACCATTCCTTTCCTCTTCCCTCCCTCAGGAGTAGTTAGCGCCCCGGTCATGGCCACCCTCAGCCTTCCTGGGTTAACCTTAGGATTACCCGTTTGGTATCTTTCGCCTCCCGTTCATCCACCGAAACCAGATGTCGTCCTGCAACCGGTGTAACCCATTGTCACTACTAGTCAACCACCTCTCGGTGTCGCTACCCCATCATCCTCCGCGAAACCCCCCCCTCCTCTTACCAAACCCACTGGGGGCAGAGGCCCCCAACCTTACACTATTGTCCCACCTCCTAAGACAGTAAAAAATCCCCCTGTGTTTCGTGCTCCTCCCAAATGCACGCTGTGCGATGAGTTGGGCCATGCGACTCACCTATGTCCTCAGTTACCAGCGTTATAGGAATACATGCAACTGCTTGATGACGACCCCACTATCCCAGTTATCCATCTCGATTCAACCCCTCAGCCTCACGACAAATCCCTGTGCACTAACCACTCCTGTGCCCTATGCGATGTTTACGGGCATTACTCCCATCACTGTCCCGATCTCCCCGAGTACAGAGTAGCTCTCTTTGAGATGAACAATCTGGATCTTGAGACGGAACCCCTCACCATTGAAAAAATCCATTCCCCAGTCTCTTCCCCTTCTGGAGAGGTTAATACCATTTATATGATCTCTTCTGTCACTACTCCCTCGTCAACCGATTTGACGACACAAACATTCCATACAGATGAGGAGATTCTTGAGGCTCTCACTCCCCCGGATTATCCTTGGGATGACATGCACCATCATTCCTACTTCCTCCCAGATGAATCTTCCTCTAACACTGTTACCCAATTTGCAGTTGAATCCAAAGACTTCCTTGCCCCCAAGGTCGACTGGTTCAAGGACCCTATTCCTGCTCCTGACGCCTTCGAAGAGGGTAACATGGCCAACATCTCACCTGTCATCCAAATTGACATCGCTGCCCCAGGAAGCACCCCACCGCGGCTCCGACCCCCTAACCTGCGGTCCACCCCACGTGGACCATGCAAATAGTACCTGTTTCCACCATTGGAATCAGCACGACGAAACCATCATGATGGTCACCTCGTTGCATTATTTTTTGCTACACCATTTTTGCCCATTTTTTTCGATACCAATAGTCACCTCAGTTTGCGCGCCACTTCGGCCGCTCTCTGTTTTTAACACTTTTCATATAGCCAGATTCATTTTTTCGAGCTCGTGATGATGCTTGAGATCATTTCTCGCTCTCACTTGGTACAATTTCCACATTGCGTCCCTACACCTTGCCGCATCAATTTGCACGCCACATCAGCCGTCATCAGATTATTTCACACTTTTTACATGAGCCATCCACTCCTGTCATACTGCAAATGTTTCGTTATTTTGCCACCATTCATTCACCCCGCAAGGAGGCTCACCAGTGTTCCCCCCCACCCTCAGTCCTGGTCATCATAAATATTCCTTGAATGAACACTTCCTCCTTGCCTAGCCATTAATTCAGAGTCTTCTTATTTTCTTTCAAACTCCTTAAAATTGAAAGCAACCACGAGCATGAACTGTCCTGGGCTCGTAAAATCCACACGACAGCACCATTCTATTACTTCAGAGTCTTCTTATTTGCTTTCAGACTCCTTAAAATTGAAAGCAACCACGAGCATGAACACTCATGGGCTCGTAAAATCCACATGACAATACCATTTTATATCCACACTTCTTCTAGTTCCCTTACCCATGAAGAAGTCCCCCGGCGCTTCTTAGCGCTATGATCAATCCTCTCGGCAGCACCTCCAATCAGGTCGCCTTTGTTCAGAGTCTCCCTCAGCCCAGTGAACTTCCCAGATCCTATACAGCTATGATCCCTTTACCACCAATCAGTTTCATGTGCTTCCCGATCGTCCCCGCCATCATACTCTGAACAAAGGAAGTTTGAGTCCACCCACTCTACTTGCCCAGTTATTTCCCCCCAGTTTATCACTCCTACCATCAGTACTATCACAGTTCGGTTTTTCACCTCGCGCTCCTGTCAAGGAAACATCATTTCCTTGATAGTTGCAGGTCTCCCTCTGTCGATGACAGCCCCTCTATTCCAGAGGATAGACCTAGAGGCCCCTGCGCCTTGGACCCATCACCATCTGTGGTGAGTACCTACGGACCATTTTGGGAGGAGTCATCATTGCCTCTCCAAATAGTTGTTTCTCACATGCTCGACTTCAGCACCTTAATCGCATCGTTGATAATCGCGCAGGATGTATATTCTTTCCATTATGTGTCGAAGACCCCGGATTTCCCCTGACTCTAGCACAATTGGTGAGTCACTTTGGAACGACTAGTTATATGTTCCCGTGGATGTCCAGGCTGCGTTGGAGATTGTATTCGGAAGCCATCCAGTTTCGTGCTTCCTTGAGTACCCAGTTCAGTTCCAGATCAGTGTACCATTGCAAATATGACCGCTGTCACTTTGATACAGCAGCTCCTCAGTTCCTTTGGAACCACATTCAGTAGCACTGCTGTCATTCCAGTGCATCAGTTGTTCAGCTCAGACATGGTCATCCCGGCAGTATGTTCCAGATTTGTGTCCCTTCTGGACCCTTATGATATACACAGTGGATTTCTATGTATCCTACAAGTCCCCCTTTTTGGGCCTCACAGTTATTTTTATGTATATTGATACGAGCATGGGAATGCCCGCCTCGTCCAGATGATCATATGATTCCTCATCCATTATTGAGGTTATGTAATTTTCAGTCCTTGCAGTTGGTTCGAGATCGATGTTCCAGGCTTCAGTTGGTTTCTTCTCTTCTCCACACCCCAGGAAAAACAAATATGACTTATGATGTCCATCGGCCATACGACGAGCTCCTACCCTCGCACATCAGGGGGCAATCTGTTAACACCCAGAAAAGGTTCACTACCTCATATACCCCATTACATGGCTCATTTGTCCATTTTCCTACCATATTTCCATCAAAAACCCATAAAACCATTTAAAAAGCCTCCAAAAGGCCATAAAACCCTCTTTTCCTCCAAAAAATATCCAAAATTCCTCCAAAAAAGCAAAAAATCTCCAAAAAGGAAGAAAAAATATAAAATAAAGAGGAAAAGGAGGAAAAAACCCTAAACATCTAAAACCCTAACCCTAAAACTGGTACTCCACCACTATAAATAAGTGATGGAGACCTCTCATTTCATATCCACAATCACAAGTATCCTGCCTCTGCCAAAATCGCTCATGAAATCCTAGCTCACCATTGAGCTACTTTCACCGTAAGAGCCCCCTTTTGGCCCATTTCCACCATTGGAGAAAGAGAAGAAGCAGCTTGAAGCTCGGAGCCACCGACTCGGATCACTGCAAAGGGCTTCACCAACCTTCACATTGGAGGTCAGATCAATAAAATTCATTATTTACGTTTTACTATTTTGCTTCATGAACATGTTTAGATTAATTTTCATTATTGTTTAGCATCTTTTATTTCATATATTATTGAACTGCTACTAAGGAATCCATTATCCTTAGTAGGTTCTCATTCACACAAGATAGGGCTAAAACCCTAGCTACAGGATTGACCTACGGGATCCTAAACAAAGCAATGAAACCCTCAGCGTGAAAATTTGGTGGCATTGGCTCACCAAAAATAATAGCCAGTGGGTGCAACTTTGGAACACAAAATATGCCCCAAACTATCCCACTCAACAACTTGTTAGGTTCTTTGACAACATCAAAGGATCCATCATATGGAATGTGGCCAAATCTCAACGACCCATAATACAACAACATTGTTTTGGGGAAATTCATAACGACACTCTAGAAAAATTTTGGACTGACTCCTAGAATCAGCTCCCCCTGCTGGAAACTATCTTAAATCAGCATGACAAAATTGACACCATGTCCATTCCTCTGCATGACAAAGTTCACTTTTTTCTGGGATCGAAATGGACATGAGGAATTCAAAAAATGGTCCACTAGAAACAGATAGCACCCGTAAGAGCAACCACTCCAATCTAATGGGATTTGGGAGGAGCTACAACAACATTGCATCCGTCACAAAACCGGTCCTGATATCCTTCATTGGGGATACAAAACTAAAGGTATGTTTTCCACTAAAGAGGCTTACCTACTCAGGAACACCCCCACTAAGCCCCCAGATCCATGTTGGACCAAGATTTGGGACATCAAATCTTGGCCAAAAGTCACCACCTTCCTTTGGTTGGTCCTTCACAAATGCATTCTTACCTGGGACAATCTTATCAGAAGGGATTTCACGGGTCCCTCTCAGTTCCAGCTATGTAAATTCAACGAGGAAATCATGGAACACCTTTTAAATCAATGCCCCTTTCAAATCACCCTTTGGACCAACATAACCAACATTTGCAAAATAATGGACAAATGCCCTGACAGTGTTATTGACATCATTAAAAATTGGCACAAGCATCCTTTTCAAAATTCCATTGTTAACCGCATCTGGTAGCTCATCCCAGGCTTCATGCTCTAGGGAATTTGGAAAGAAATAAATCTTAGGACATTTGAAGGTAAAATCATCTCAGTGGAAACCATTTAGATCCAATGTCAATAATGCATCAGGGAAACTACCTTACTCTCCAACTAGCAAGACTGTGATCTTCAATCCAACCACCAGGAACAAGATATTCTCATCCTCTGGCTCCCACATCTACCCCCTGCTACCTATGACCCCTCCCCCCACAATCCACACCCCTCCTCCCCAACCTCCTGGTCCACTCCTCCCCCTGGCTTCATCAAGATTAATTTTGATGGGGCCTCCAATGGAAACCTTGGCTTGGTTGGTTTTGGAGGATCCTTCAGAACAAATACAAGATAGATCATCTAAGTCTTCTTTGGGAAACTCAGTCTTGAAAGCAACAATGTGGATGAGATGAATGGACTCCTAAAATGCATCAAAATTGCTTTCACTCACACCCTCTTCCCGCTAGTGGTTGAGGGATATTCGACACTCATCCTCAATCTAGCCATTAAGCTATAGAATGGGACAAGTAGCTCCAAAATATCATCCAGCTAGAGATTGGACTATGATCTTCAACAACTTGTTGAGATCCTTGCACAACCAGTTGCTATTAACTTCCATCACGTCAGAAGAGAAGCCAACTCCCTCGTGGATAAGATGGAAAATTTGGGAGTTAGCTCATCCACATTCTTGCACCATTGTACCTTGGTCAATATTCCTAATGGTCACCTAAAGCAAAAGTGTGAGATCATAGCCTCCAAAGACCTAACCCCGGATGCGGCTATGAATTGTGCCAACATTGAGGCTAACAAGGCCTCTCCCACCCAAGCATAGCCCATCATCCATGATGTCACAATGGGCCTTAAATGCCATGGGATACATGGTTGTTTCTTGGTTAGTCAATGGGACTAGGCCATCTCATCTCTGTTTAGGCGCCATTAATAAACCTCCTGGTAGCCTAAATTTGCACAAGCACCATTCATTACGGAGGATGTCGACTCTTACGTTTTACCTACTCCTCACTATTTCTATGCATTCCATAGAGCCTCTCCATTTCCCTGTTTTCCATTGTTTCTCTGAGTTGTAGTGTCTCCCTCCTTCTCTCAGCTTTCCACTTTCATGCTCCATTGTCGCTCTGTGCTATGGTGTCATTCTCCATCAACCGAGTCCGTCTTCCCAGAACCCTGCTTAGGCGTGCCTTTACCCTACCTAGGAGTGCCTTCACTCTGCTATGCTCCTCCAACCATGCCTAGAAGACAAAGAGGCACTCCCCGCAGGGGGCATAGTCATAATGTATGAGCAAATGGACAAATACCTCTCTCGGCTCAAGCCAACAACAATGGATTTGACTTGGAAATTCCGAAGGAAGTGCAGAGAATTGTTTCATATTGGGAGGATGAATTTTTCGAGGAACTTAGTGCATTTAGACAAACGGTGGAGCACCAACAGAACTATCGGATCTTTAAAAATCTCCTCACATGCCTGATCCTCAGATTCAACCCCCTGGTTCCTCCTCCACCTGTGCCTCCTCTTCAATCGTTGTTGGCTCATCAAGCAGCTGCACCTCCTGGCCCTCAAGCTACTGCACTACTAGCTCCTCCTAGTTCTCCTACTGCCCCAACCACCACTTGAGCTCCTTCACCCTGCTCCATCCCCCCACCACATTGTCAACCACCCACCAACTTTGCATGCAAATTTACGTCCAACCCAGTCATCACGAGGAAAACCTCTCCTCTGCCCACCAAAAAACCATCTATAGGAATCATGGAGGAAGAGAACAACTCTAGTGATGAAGACATGGCTACATCCAGTGAAAGTTCAATGAATTCATCAGACGAGCCCATACAACCAACATCTTTGGGTTACACTTTTCCTATCGAGGAGGTACCATGGAAAAATTCATGAACAGTGGCCATATGTCTTTCTATCTACTTGCAACACTGTTCACACTCAGGTTTCTTCTTGGCCACATGGTGCACATCTTGAAAATGTCAGGTTTTTGTGTCCTTTTGTTTTTTGCACTGTCAACTGGATGGATTTTTTACTTTTCCTCCAAGAACTACGGAGGTTTTTGTTAATGTTTGTTTGGAAGGATTGTTTTCCCTCTAGGAGGGAGGGTTATATTGACCTATTTTACTTCTTGGAGGGAGGTCCCAATCTTACTTTGAAACTCCATATCTACTCCACATGAGCAGTTCGATCTGTGACTTTGTATGTACCACCATTTTCTTCTTTTTTAATAGAATAGCTCTCAACTTACAAAAAAAAATACTCCTATTTCATGGAGTGACTCGGTTGACAGATTAATGTTAGGACCTGACTTGTTAAAAGAAATGGAACAAATAGTGAAACATATACAAACTAATTTGAAAATTGCACAAGACAGACAAAAGAGTCATGCATACCTTAAAAGAACTCGGAAATAATTCCAAGTAGGCGAGCATGTTTTTGTCAAGGTAAAACCCAGAAAAAAATCCTTTAAGATGGGGATTTGTGTTAAATTAGCACCCAGGTATTGTGGACCATTTGAAATATTGTGAAGAGTTGTACTAGCGGCTTACCAGTTATCTTTGCCACCTAATCTCAAAATACATAATGTATTTCATACTTATATATTGAAAAAGTATGTACATGATGCTACTCATGTAATCGATTCAAATGTTATCTAGGTAGAACCAGAAGGATATTTTCAGGTGGAACTGGATTGTATCCTAGACAAGAGATAATTTTTTCTCTGGAATCGTACCATTGGACAAGTAAAGGTGCAATGGAAGCACCTTAGTCTAGATGAAGAAACCTAATAATTGGAGAGTAATATGCGGGAAGCATATCCAATTTTTTTCTAGGAAGACTTAGATGTTATTTAAGAAGCATCGAGTACAATGTTGAACTTAAGAGGGGGTGTTTGTAACCCACCTAGAACTAAAAACATTTTATGTTGTGAAAAGACATTACTTTAAAAGTTATTGTAAAGTTTTATGTTGTTGACCAAGGATGGTCAAAGATGACTGTAATTGAATATTTTATTATTTAATAATTAAAATAAGAGACACCTATCCAAAGAGGACTATTGAAGATTGTTCACTGACCCACTATGAGGAATGATATGGTGTAGAAGGAAAAAATGACAAATGGTAGGAACATCATTCACTTTCTAGCTGATGCATGAGGAAACTTCCCTAAAATTGTGGTCATGTCACCAAGAAAGGAGGAACTGAGAAGGTGGTTCATTAAATTAAAAAACTGACCCTAAGACCTAGGAAAGAACATATATACTCATCGAATGAGAAGGAGGCTCACTGCATTCTAGATACTAAAACCTTGTGATTGATGCACACTCAAAAGTTAGGCACATCAAAGGAATTCAATGAGGGGAAATCTAAAGTGATTTTCTATAGTTTGAATGAAAGTGTGACTGTTGAGTTACAGAGAGGATAGAAACAAGATTCTACACAGTATATTTTTCCTAAGGGTTCAGTGAATAGGTGTGGGGTTCCTAAAGCATGTAATCTTGGCAACTTTCTGGAGATGCTTGGGAGGAACAATCTTCTTTGGATATTTGTCCCCTTCGAAAGTTAACACGTTCTATACTGTTCCGGTTTATTATCTTTAATTCATATTTTGTTTATTTCTGAAAGATTTTATGAATGATGAAAGTTTCAAAAATTATTATTTGGTTTCGAAATAAAGTAGGAAATTTTTTATTCCTGTAAATTATAAGTTAAGATGAATTCTACCACTTAAAACAATTTTCCATAGTAGGAATCATAAACTATATTTTATTTTACTTAGAAACAATATCATATATATATATATATATATATATATATATATATATATATATATTCACCTAATGTTAAGTGTAGTACATAATTAGTAAATGACTAACATTCTTTATTTTCTTATAAATTTATATTGAAATAACCATTAGGTTAAACAGAGCTATCATCAGCATACTTAGTAAGGATTTCTTGTCTTTTTACAAACACAACTTATTTTTACAGTTAGGGCTTTCCATATTTAATTATAGAGAAGCCCCAGATCATATTTATAACTAGCCAAAGAAACAATATATTTAGAGTTAAAAATACTATGGCTTCGAGTCAAGGGATTCGAGACCCATAAAAAAATACACATGAATATTAATATTTACCCAGTATCAATTCCATATAGCCTAAAGGATTAATGTTTTCATAATTTACTCAAGTATCAATTTTACACAGCCGAAGGGCTTGTTGTTTTAATAATTACCCAGTGTCAATTTCACACAGCCGAAAGGCTTATCGTTTACAAAAAAATGATTTAGGGTTAAATACTTTTAATTAACGCAGTTTTGATCTAACCATAAATTCAAACAAAACTTTAAATAATAGGGTTTGTAAAATAATTATAGAAAAGGAAGAACTTCCCTAATTAAGGATTTTTAACATAGGTCGAGGGTTCAAGGCGTGTAAGGCTAAAAATTCCAAATAATTTAAATAATAACTAAAACCTACAGTGAAATCACCCTAAGTCAAAAAATTTTAAAAACTAGAATACTCCGTAACCATTTAAAATCCATAATGGGTCGTAACCTTTTTAAAAATTAGAATGGCATTCCTTTCAACATGGTTGCAGTAGTCGTAATCAAGCAAATAATTTCTTTCACGTAACAATAAACAAAATATCATTTACACAGAGCAGTTCTGAAAGCTATAAATAGTTTAAACAACATATAGACTAATATTAATAAACAATATACATAAGAGTACTAATAAAAATTATACTAATTACAGAGTAGAACCAAGAGCTTTGAAGATTTACACAAAATAGAAGTGAAATCGCATAACGATTTTTCCTTCAAACTTCGTTAATATTTACAGTAAGGTTTTCAATATTTACAAAATTGCCGTAATCCAACTTCCCACATAGAATCCATGGTCTATAAACAAAAATAGGTATTATCACTATACAAACCCTATCATATCCCGCAGGATTATAAACAGCTCATATCTCTTCCATTAATGAGTGCGTTTACCAACAAACAGAGGGGGCATGTTGAAACCCTTGTATTCTCCCAAACAAATAGATACCTAGAAGGAAACTCTTTTCCAACTTGCATTTCACACCATAAACCATCAAGGACCGTAGGGTTCCAAGGCTCATAGGTCTTACTAGAACCTTTACGACGCCAGTTACCCTCGACTGAGGTTACTAGTCCAAGCAAAGCAACAACTATCAAAACCTCCTTTCAATCAAACTATGCATAAAGGTTAAACTATGAAAACTAGCATTCGACATTATAAAAATATTGCATCAAATTGAAACAAAACTCTACGAAGGAGAAACTTATCCCAGCTTCTACTTTATCTGCGAAGGGTCGAGGCATGGAGTCTAAGACCGTTGGTGAGGTGATAAACAAAATGTTGGACTGTGATGTTGGAGTTCATAGAGTTGAGTGATGGAAGGATCGAGAGATTTCGTCTCTCCCCACCAGTCCAAAAACTGAGAATATTACACAGAAGAATAAACACTTTCGTTTTTTGTTAGGGTTTTAACCCCTTTTTACAGCTGGATGGAACCACAAATCCCTTTCATGTGGGTGCCTTAATTTTAACCTACCTCCTTGTGGTTTTAATTTTTCATACCCACTCTCTATAGTTTTGAAGGGATATCTTTGTTTCCCTTAGTCACTTAAATGTCACCATATTGTTTGTTACCTTGGCTTGTTATATTGTTAGTAGTGCAAGGAGGGGGGACTAATCATTTTTGTTGAAAACACATGCAATAATACAAGGTTGAAAACTGTGTTAGATATAATAAGCTAAGTAAGACCTATAACCCTGTAACCCTAGCATCGAATATGGGGTTAGTAAGAACATGAATTAAGATGTTAAAACATGACAAATCTATCCTTATGGAAAACACAAGTTAAGCACTCAAATTGTAACATACGACAAGGCACGCATGACATTTCAACTATTGTAAACAAGTAATTTTATCATAAGACTTAGAACATGAATACTAGTATCGTATTGTTTCATAGATGAAGTTATCTTATTTGATTTGTTAAGTATCAATTTTATAGAATTTCGTTATAAACTAAGTCCTAAGTTTATAGCGAGATGTAAGGATGACTCTTAATTGCTATGCAAAGCTAGCTTAGTTCTTATATTGATCTAAACACTCCGTCACAAATTTTTTATTTATTTATGGAATTTTAGAGATGTAATAGGATTCTTCATCATGCACAAGACGTACACCATACCTTCCAAGAATATATTTTAACTAAATGTTAATTTACTTTGAACTAAACTTGATCTTCGACTGAATGCATTACCACTAAATGAGGATGTTAACTGAGAGTCATGGTGCTTCGCGTTTAGTGTCATCCATGCAAGATACTTTGTTTACTATTATTAACTTTTCATGAAATCCCTTATTAGTTGATGAAATATTTACTACAACTGATGATTTAACATAAGTCTTGTTAATTCAAGTTCACTCGGGGTATACTTAGGAAATTCAAATCCTTTCTCTTTCTATGTTTATGTCTTTGTATTTTAACTTTCATTGCATGGCCCAAATGTCTATTTATTATTTATCCATTGTATCATATTATACTCATAATAATTTTCACCTGTTATGATCATATTATATTACTCTTGGACCAAATATCCATTACTAAAGTAATTCACTCTAGGGATAGCTAATTACTAAAGTATACTTAATAGTAATATGTTACCATGGTTAGTAATATATCACATATCAATACTTGACTTGATATCACTCACAAGCCTATAGCCTTTGATATAACTCACAAGAACATCTTGATATTGCAAACAAGTTTCCAGCCTTTATATAACTCACAAGACTATCTTGATATTACACACAAGTTTCCAATATTGATATAACTCCCAATACTATACAATACAACATCACACCCTCAATTACATGAGGATATCAATATATAGGACTTGATATGACTCACTAGTCTGAAGAATGACTCCTGATGTTGTACATTTAACACTCCCTCTATACATCAAAAGTACCTGAACTTTGATACAGATAGATACTTTTTCAATACATCTTCAATCTCCTCATTAGTAGTTATGTACTAAAGTTTTAATGTACCTTTTTGGACCATGTATCGAATGAAGTGATATTTCATTTTTATGTGTTTCCATTTATCATGAAGCATTAGATTTTCAAAAATATTTGTACAACTCTTATTGTCATACCTAATCACTATAGGATCTATTTTCTCATCGAGGAATCCCTCCAATAGCTTTCTTAGTCACCCTGCTTCTCTTTAAGTAGAACTCATAATAATGTACTCTTCCTTTGTAGTACTCTAGGAAATTGAGCCTTGTTTCTTGTTGGATCAATAAATCATGGCAGAACCCAAGATATAACAATAACCTGAAGTTCTCTTTTGATCTACAATGTTTCCACCCCAATAAGAGTCAGTATAACCAAGTAATAACACCCCTCCACTGGAGGCATACCTAACTCCATAAGCAACTGTACCACAGAGGTACCTCAAAACATGTTTTGTTGCAACCCAATGTCTATGCTTCAGATCAGACATAGAGTGACTCAAAATGATTACTGCATAATAGATATCAATCCTCGAGTGTATTAGGTACATCCGTGGTCCAATCAAATGTTTATATAGCGCGAGGTCCATTGGATTCGATCAAGTATCTGAATCATGCATTTTCCTCAAATTGGAAACCATTGGAGTACTCGTTTATTTGCAATATATCATGCCAAACCTATGCAATATTTCCACATTGTACTTCCCTTGAGACAAAAATATCTCATCCTTTCTCTTCCAAATATCAAGGTCTACAAAGTAGTGCATTAGACATAAATATTTCATCTCGAAATCTTATGTGAGAACCAATAAGTCTTTGCACTCAACAATCAATCTTTCCTCTCCAATTAGGAAAATATCATTGTCATAAAGAACAAATATCAAGGATTGGTTCCCCACTACTTTAAAGTACAAATTTGGATATGCTTCACTCTTCGAGAAACCTAGTTTATGAAGATAGTTATCTATTCTCGGATACCAAGATCGAGGATCTTACTTCAACCCATACATGGATTTATTTAACTTGCACACATGGGAATCTCTCCCATGAATCACAAATCCCTCAGGTTGCTTAATATAAAGCCTCTTCCTCGTCCTCACCATTGAGGAAGGTTGTCTTCACATCCATCTGGTGATTTTTCTAACCTAATACAAATGCAAGTGATATCACATCTCTAATTGTGGTATATCTAGACATAGGAGAAAAAGTATCCTCATAATGGATGCCCTCCTTCTAACAGAATCCTCGAGAAACAAACATGGCTTTGTATTTATCCACACTTCCATCTGCAACATGTGTTATCTTGTAAATCCATCTAGAAGTAATTATGGAATACCCCTATGGTCTAGGAACAACATCTAAAACATCATTCTACAATATTAATTGATATTCTTAAGTCATTGCATCTTTCCAAACTTGCTACTATGCAACCTCTTCATAGGATGAAGGCTATGAGTAACTGATATGATTCATCAATGCAACATATACATCATACCTGTTATGTTTCTTCTGCTCTATGGAATATAGCACTAGTTCTCCATGCTTCTCAACATCTTATAGTACATCTCGACACCATGAATATCTCCTCTTGGTAGGAGGTTCATCAATCAAGTCAACTCGATCATCAATGATAGGCAGCTTTGTTGAATTCTCCCTCTGAACATTTGGATGGGTAGAACCAATATATAGGATGTCTGACATAGAAGTATCATGCTCCTCTATCTTAGTATCGTATGGAATACCTTTTGATCTTTTAAAAGAAACTTCCTCATGCAAAGTCACATCTTGGCTTACCTCTATGTGTCTCTCGTCATGTATATATATCTGGTAATCCATGAATGTTCCACTATATCCCAAAAAATTTCCCTTGTTTATAGAAGTTTCCATCTTAGTCCTCTTCTCTTTCGGTATATGAATATACTTCAGTCTCCCAAAAATCCTTAGATATGATATCTCTAGATTCTCACCAATGAACACCTCTTTGGGTGTTTTCTCATCCAAAATGGCATGTAGAATTCTATTTTGGATGTATAAGGATATACTAGTAGCTTCTACCCATAAGGAATAAGACAAGTGCTGATCATGTAACATGGATTTTACAACCTCACACACAGTTCTATTATTTCTCTCAGCAACACCATTTTGCTAGGGTTTGTATGCAACTGTCATTTATTTACAAATCCCTGCATCACTACATCTACTATTAGACATTAGGAAAAGGATGTGCCTTCCTATTTTATTCTCTACTAAGGTTTTTAATTCTTTAAATTTTCCAAAGGTTTTTATCTTATCCTTAAGGAAGTAAATCCATAAATTTCTAGAGAAGTCATCAATAAACAATATATAATAAAGATATCCACTAAGGGACGGGGATGACATGGGACCACATACATATGAGTGTATCGAATACAAATTCCCTTTGAATTTATTTTGGCTTCAATAATAACTCCTTTTCACATTATTCCCCAGTGAAAAACCTCAACATACACTATCATGCTCAAAATCAAAGATATGCATACCTTTAACCATTCATTGGAACCATGGAAGTGCTTTGTAGTGGGAGCGACCAAACCTATGGGGTTATAGCTCGCATGGGCTGATAGTATGATGTACCATATCCTAAAGGTATTTTACTTGTACCTTATAGAGTCCTCCCTCTTTGAATCCAATCATAATAGCATCATCAATACTTTTTTTCTTTGGCCACAAGAATGCTTGATTCTCCATGTAGAAAATTTGAAATTCCTTATCTTCAAGAACCAAAATTGGAAGCATGTTCTTATTTAATCCTGGGGCATATAGAATTCCATCTACATGCAACACATCTCCCAAACACAACTGGAAAGATGTAGATCTAGCTCCAAGATCGAATATTTTGTTTTTTCCCCCAACTCAATCATGCATGAGAACATCTTCTCTTTTATGCTTGAAATGGAATTCTTGTAACCCAACATGTGCTTGGAAGCACCACTATCAATTAGCCATGTATCTTCACATGTAATGATAGATCTGGATAGTGTCAAGAAAAGGTAATACTCCCCCCTTGTCTCTTTCTCTTTGGGTGTACTCTTTTCTTCCTCTTCTACTGTCATAGATGTATGAAACTTTCTCAATTCTTTTTCTTTGCAAGACACTCTCTTGCATAGTAGCATTTCTTTCCACAATAGAAAAAATCAACCTTTAACTTATTGAATTCCTTCTTAAACTCCTTCGTATTTGCATCGAAATACTTCTTTGGAGAGAATGGCTTCCTCCCTTTATTCATCCTTGCCATGAGGTAAAGATTTTCCTCCTTGGTGCACATAGATTTTCTCTGAATTAAACCCTCCTCTTGCAAGAAATCATGTCATAATCTCTCAAAGTTCAGTTGAAATTATTATACATTTACTGCTACAAGGAATGTCTCCCATGCAGATGGGAGACCATCAATGGTGATTTCAAGAAGCTCATCTTCATCTACTGCAAATCCGACTCTAACAAGTTGATATCTTGCCTAAGTGATCTTAAGGAAGAATAATTCTACTAATTCATCCTTCTCCACCTTTACATTCCATATCGTTTTCTTCAAGGCCCTCTTTTGATTTGGATCCTTCTTCTCATACAGATTCATGAGTGTATAAAAACACTCTTTAGCAGTCTTTAGCAAAGTGATCACAAGCATGATATTATCCTTCACTGAGTCATATATGATTATTTTGGCCTTTCCTTGATTTCTCTTGAAATTGCATCACCCTACATTGGTGGTAGGATCCTCTACCAATGAGTTCATGAAGGTATCTAGATCACACTTCCGAATAATGTTCAACACTCTTGCATTCCATGTGTTGAATTTGGAAGTACCCTAAAGGCAGTCGAACGAAGATCGTTGTCATGGATTATTCAAACTTTGCTCAAACCCTCTAGATAATGTTGGATTTTAGTTTCTTGGACAAAATTAGTTCCCTCGTGTCCTTGGCTCTGACAACATGTTAATATTTGATCAATAATGAAGATAAATGAACTTTAAAACTTTTTATTAATCAATCACTGAATATATAAATATCATAAACACATCAATCACAAAAAACATTCATCTACATGAGACAAGATATACCTTCGGAAAACCCCCAAATATAGACGATGAAAAAACTAACAATTATTTCAGTATAATACATAGACTTGCAAAGAATGGTTAACAACACATTAGCATATTTCCCAATAAGAGAGAACAATGAATCAATAGAGAAAAGATTCGCTCAAAACAAATATGTTGAACTTGGCAAGTTCCCATCAATTCAATAAGTTAAAACCTCAAGCATTCAGAAAATAGTGAATTGAATTCACATTAATACTCCTAGTAGCATCAAAACATATGCATGAGATTCTCTCCATGCAAACATAAGTGCCTCACTACACTAGTGCCAAGTAAATTCCTTGGATTCTTCATCATGTACAAAACATGCACCATACCTTCCAATAATAGATTTTAACATAATTTTTATTCACTTTGAACTGAACTTGACCTTCAAATGAATGGATGGACACTAAACTAGCAGTCTAACTGAGAGTTATGGTGCTTCACTTTTAGTACCATCCATTAAAGATACTTTGTTTTCTATTATTAACTTTGTATTACTACTTTAATTACTTGATGCATGCTTTACTACATTTGAGGCTTAAACTAAATCCTTATCAATTCAAGTTCACTAGAGGTATACTTAGGAAATTCAAATTCTTTCTCTTTCGATGCTTTTCTCTTTATCATTTAACTTTAACTACATGGTCCACATGTGTTTTTATTATTTATTCATCATATAATATTATACTCATAAGAATCATCTCCAATTATGATCATATTATATTACTCTCGAACCATATAGTCATTACTAAAGTATTTCAGTCTAGGAGTATCTAATCCCTAAAGGAGACTTAATAGTAATATGTGACCATGGTTAGTAATATATCACATAACAATGCTTGACTTGATATAACTCACAAGTCTCAACTTGGTATGACTCACAAGTCTATAGTATTGGTATAACTCACAAGACCATCTTGATATTACAAACGTTTCCAGTCTTAATATAACTCAAAAGACTATCTTGATATTACACACAAGTTTCCAGTCTTTATATAACTCACAATGAAATACAATACAAAATCACCACCTCAATCCTATGAGGATATCTATATATAGGAATTGATATTACTCACATGTCAAGAGAATCACTCCCAATGTTATACATTAACAGTTTTCCCCCACAACCCTTTCATTGGAAAGAAGTCTCCATAGATATTTGGTTTCTAAGGCTTTGTCTAAAAGGAATATAAATTTTATCCCCCATCCTTTGAAGTCATTTGGAGTCACTAAAGTGAACCATATTAACATCAAAATTCCATCGTGAATATTTTTCCTTTACAAGAGAAACTTGAATAAACTCTTCCTTATCTTGTTAAGAATGGGTTTAGGAACATGATCTAGTAATAATGAATAAACCAAAATTACATGTAACAATAATTTGATAAAAAAAGGAAACCTACAATGGAAATACAATGGTAACACCAACAAGAGATACGGTTTGAAATATTTTTACACATCCATTCCCAATTGGCTAGATGATAGTAATTAGGCTTGAGGGAATAATCGATATATTTCACCCTGTTATATGAATGCTTTGAGGGACAAAGTATGAGATGAGTAAAAAATTATGTCAATTTTGGATTCAACTCATTCAATAACCAATCTGATTTGTGAAAATTAATTTCCATTCTAGTTGCAAGATAGAAGAGATTAAGAATATATTTAAAGTGTATCCATTCACTTGCAAGGAATTGGCATAAGCGAAAAAATGTCATCAACAAAAAAGAGAGATTCAGAAGATAAATACATTCTGTTATTGAACCAAGTCCCAGAAATAGCATAAAAATAGTAGAAATAGACAATAAGAGAGTAATGCATGCCTTAACAATGAGAAACATAGATAAATACCATTCTTGTTTAAGGGAGGGACCTCCTTACACAATTTATTGAGTACACAAGATAAGATAAGGTACTATGATGATTAAATTAAAAATATATCCTTCCTATATATAGGAGACAAACGTGTACAGTAACAACTAATAGACCCACTAATAGATCGAAGCCAAAATAAATAATATGTAATGCACCACAATATAGGACTTAATGCGCAACATTATATGGTGTAATGTGCCATCATTAAGGGATTAACATGCCCTCCCCCTTCAAAAAATGTTTTCCTTAACATTGAAGTAGTTCTAGATGCTGCTATATAAAGGACTCATCTTCCCATGTTGAATCTTCCCCAGGTAAGTTCTTCCATTTAATGAGATACTGTAGATTTGATTGATTTGGAAGCTGTCAAGTGCTTATTTCAGTGATTTATTCAGGCTCCAGGATGTTTTTTCCTTCCTCATCATGTTTTTAGGTAATATCGTTTGAAATGGTAGCTTGTCCTTGATTACCTTCTTTAAACAGGAAACATGGAAAAGTGGATGGAGTCATGAAGGTGCAGGTAGTTCCAATTTGTAGGCCATAGTACCAATCGTTTGTAACACCTTGTAGGGGCCATAGTATTTAGGTGATAATTTATTAACTGTCTTGGAATTCTTCAGGGACATCTATATGTATGGTTGTAGTCTTAAAAACACCCAATCCCGTACATTAAAGATTGGTTCACTGTGGTGTTGATCTTCTTCTTGTTTCATTCCATTTTGTGCTAGATTCAGGTTTTCCTTTAAGAGTTGAAGAACTTGTTTTTTATGCTTCATGTGTTATTCCATATCTTGAATATTATATGGGTCTCTTATTGAAGATGTGATGGATGGTGGATGATAGCCATAAAATGCCATAAATGGGGTCATTTTTGTTGGTGTATAGAAGGAAGTGTTATACCACCATTATTCCAAGGGTAACCACTTGAGCCATTGATAAAGTTATCCTTAACTGGATATGGTCTTATGTTGTATTAATACCATATGACTTGTGTTATACTAAGTCTCAAGTATTTTCTATGTGATGTATGGCTAGTCATGGTCACCGTGGGCTACAAGTATCATTTAGGGATTAGCTACCCCTAGAGTGATTTTCTTTAGCATATGACTATATGAACCTAGGTAATACATATCATCATAGGTTTGGAACAATTATTATGAGTATGATATGATATAGAAGATTAATTAATGAAACACATATGGACCATGAAGAGATAATTAATATAAGGATAGAGATAGAGAGAGAATTTGAATTTCCCATGTATGCCTGTTGTATAGGATTACACACCTAATAACCATAGGTCTGGGGTTACCAACATACTCAATCAACTTGCAGACAATTGAATCTAAAGTGCAGTAAAGGAAATAGGAGGATTAGAAAGACTTACTCAATTAACAAAGGTCGATCCTTGCTAGTCCTCTTCCGTTCTACTTCACCTCCAAAGTCTTCAAGGTTGTTCTTCTTTCACCTATCAAGAGCCAATATTCGAGATACAAGCTGATTCATATATATGTAAGCAGGTTAGATAAATCCTATATTAGATGCATAAACATAAACATTTATCAAACCAAGACACATGAAACACATATGGAAGAAGGATTCTCTTTATTATCAATAATGAATAAGTTCAGATTACAACCCAACGCCTGAGACAAGGACTCCTCTGCAACCAAAGGATTCTGAGTTCCACTGCTCCAAAGACTTATGTATAACCTCCACCAGCATAAATTTGCTCTCCAAGTGTATCTCTAACACCCTTCCCAAGGCCTGTATTTATATGGAGGAAATAAGGCAGTTTCGAAGGTTGAGATAGTTAAGATAATTAAGATAACAATGTTTAACTAATCTCAAGCAGCGCGTGTTTTTATGTTTAATTATTCAGGGACATATTCGTGAGTGTGTAGAAGGACAACCCACGAATGATTCGTGACTTGATACAAGGGAAACCCGCGAATACATCCATTCGCTACTTGCTATAAGGGACACTCGCGAATGAACCGCGAGTTGCATAAAAGGAGAGTCGCGAATACAAGTCAACATAGTAAAAAATGGCAAAGTAATCAACTGGATGGAGGAGAAATGTATTACAGTAAGCCAATCTATAGTGTTATGGGCAATCCTCAATCCATAGATGTCCTTTTGTGTGCTAACATGAGGGATGTCAGCACTCAGACGGAGAGGTGCCATTCAGATGGATAACAAATGCCTCCTAATGTATGAGGTCAGAGGGAAATGATGACCGAAATACATTATAAACATTATCTTTGGAGAACTCAGAAATCCAATGGAGCAAAGAGAGCACCTGAAACAAATACATAATAATGTCATATACAAAGTTACATCTGAGGATGCTATGTTCAATTTACTGGAACAATAGCTCCATTACAATATTTGAGTACATCATATGATACGGGTATAAACCACGTATATTACAAAAGTGGATCAAAGCCATAATATACAATGATGAGGATTCAAAGATCTGGAAGCTGTGTATAGGAATAGAACATAATCTTGCGCAACTTAGTCCATATGTGAGGGACTAAGGTCTTCATAAAGATCCCAAAGAACCAGTACAATCCAAACCATGTGAATAAGGGTAAGCTAAAGTCGAACATGGAAAGGATTCAACAGTTTGTCAACCAATAAGGGATAATTGACAACTGAAGCAAAGGAATTCACCAATGATGGAAGTGAATCCAGAGGTACGATCATCAAAAATCTAGCTCTTCCCCATCAGGAAGTACTGAAAATAGAACCATGCTGTGATAAGGAAGGCAATAGATCCTCCAACGGATCACAAGAGTGACTAGGAACTGGGAAAAAGAAGGGAGACACAAAAAGATAACAGATATAAAAATGATGAGATTAGGCTATAGATCAGACATTGGGTAGAGTCCTTGAACAGGGAGCACAACACAGAGATGACCCAAGGCAGCGTACAACAGATATATAGAACAACTAGACTTATCTGTCATGTAGGAGACATGATCAGATTCCCCAGGTATAATGGACAAGAGGAGGATTAAGAAACTCAAAGTGATAGCTGAACACAAGTGGACACTGAAACATGGATATCGAAAAACAAAGAGTGCTATGTTCAAGGATGACATGCTGCCATTACTGAAAACAAGAGAAAACTTCTTCCTTACCTTCCCTGTTAAATTTTAACAAGTCCAGGAAAGCCAACTCGGTTCCCTCTTCATTTTTTAACAAGCTTGAAGAGATGGGAAAATAATGCTTGATTCCCCTCTTTCTTGTAACGGTTTAATGAGTCCAAGAAAGAAAACTCTGAACCATCTTCATTTTTGGCAAGCTCGAAGAAAAGAAAGAAGAATGCTTGATAAAGCACTAATTCGTGGATTTTACGAGCCCAAACTAGTACATGCTCGACGGTGTTTTCATAGTTTAGAGAGTCTGAAAACTCCAAAGAAGACTCCAGGGGGGTCCTTTTTCATACAATTTAGTCTCCTAAGGCCGAAAAAGTATAAAACAAACCAAAGAAGAACTCTCTTAACTTCCGAAGAAGAAAAGGCGCACCTTTTTCGTACTTAGTCAGGAAGGTCCAAAAAAGGTTAAATTACCACCTACCCAACGCTCCTTCAAAAGCAGCATATAGCCTGAATTTTACGAGTGTGAAGGAAGGCAAGATCACTCAGAAAGATCCATTTGATTACGACAAATGGGGCTTACAACAACAAACTCGATGCTTTGTTCTTTATGGTTTAACAAGCATGACAAAGACATAAAGTACACTCGGAATCTTTTTCATATTTTGGTCCAGAGCATGAAAAAGAGAAAACTAAGCTCATACCGGGGGTTCCTTTTCCGTAAGTTTAGTCCCTCAGGTTAGGAAAAGAGATAAACCTATGCTTGAGAATACTCTTCTCAATTCAGTAGAAAAGAGAGGGATCCTTTCTCGTATTATTCCACATGGTCCGAGAAAGAGATAACCTACCACCAATGTGGATTCCCATTCACATATTCTTAACAAGCCTGAACAGACAAGTTTACTCGGCAGTCAAGTCTATTTTGAGGAGTTAGACCTGGGCCTAAAGAAACTCAAAATATTTCTCGTGAAGTTTTAACGAGCCCGGAAAAGTCAACTCGTAGCCTCCTTACTATTTTTAATGAGCTCGAAGGAGAGTAGAAAGAATGCTCTAAAGGCGAGGAGACGAGTGTCATCAATAGGCGAAACTAGTTCCAAGCGCAAGGAACAAACCTATGCATAATGCAAGGAAATTGAGCAAGATAAGGAAACTCGGGGAATGTCTCCTCAAGGTAAAGGGTGTCAAGTTGCAAAGGCAAAATGATACAAGGCTTAGCGATGATGAGAACAAAAATGAGGGCTTATACAACGAGCTAAAAAGTGTGGAAGCCGACATCAGGCTCATATGCGTGAGTAGGGCACATGCAAATGCAATTAAAACTTGAACAACAAGGCGAGGCCAGTAAACAGTTGTGAATCCAACTACAAATCCTGTCTCCAAGAAATAACAACATCAAAATCATATTCAAAAGAAATGATCCGATGCGGGTCACTTTGGTAGAAACACATGTGACTTTTCTATCTTCTATAAAAGGGAAAGTCAAGGCAGAATCAACCGAAGAAGATTCTATAGCACCAAGGCTCGAGGGTTTATAATCAGTAAGATCGACCTCAGAAGGAGAGAAAAAATCAACAAGGGAGATAGAGTCTGTAGGAACAAACGCAGCGTCATGGGAGTTGAAAAATTCAAAAAAAAAATCAAACTCATCAGGATCACTGACTTGCTGTTCAAAGGGAGAGTCCAAAGACTCAACAAGACCAACATAAGAAGAAAGGGCATGATTACTAGGCAAATCAGGGTTATACTTAGTCACAACTGAACCAATATCCAAAAGAAGGTCAGACTGTATCAAAGACTCTAGGAAGACTTCATCCAAAGGAAGGAGATCATCCGATATAGGAAACATATCTAAACTTTCAAATGGATCGATAGAGTGGAGAGCATGCTCTACAGTCTGTATAGGATGACTCACCTGATCAACTACTGGGACCAAGTTCGGAGAAGGTAAGCATGAAAACAGAGGCTTCTTCTTAGTAGAAATTGAACACAAAGGACAAGAGGCCACATAGTTCACCTGTGGCGGGTTAGTGTCTATAGAAACACTGGGAACCAATAAAGGAAAGACCTGGTCTCTATTTAGGTCAGGAGATGGATCAAGAAAATCCAACTGATCGATAGTGACAATTTATTTTCCATGATTAAAGTACATCACATGAAAAAATGTTGACACCACAACTTGCATGGCATAGACATAATCACGTCCAAGGAGCATATTGAAGTCCAAGGGGTCTTCTATCACCATGAAGTCAACTAAGACGGTCTTCCCACCCAAAGTAATGGGTGTTTGAGGAAGAATTCCCAAGGCTATACAAGTTCTTCTATCAAACGTCAGTAACTGACTAGTAGTCAACACAAGGCTGGGAGATCCCATGCCTCACCAAGCACGAGCAGACAAAATACTAACTGAGGCTCCTTCATCAACAATACAATGAGCAATTGTATAGGGTTCAACTTTGACCTTTATCTGGAAAGGTTCATTAGAAGGAAGGAGTGGCTCAACTAGGCTATCCCAATCAAAGGAAGCAATCCGAGAGCTTGGTGGGGGTTGATCCAAAACAAGTTCAGTGCCCCCTTGTTCTGTAAGTTATGAACTAGCAGTGAAGAAAATGTGACTAGTAGACACTTCACTCTCCAAAGGAAGAGTGGGATTGATCGACAATGGAATCAATTCAACCGCTTCATGAAAGTCACTCTCCAAAGGGAGAGTGGGATTGACCAAAGACGACATTGGTTCAATCACATCAGGATCACTCTCCGAAAGAAGAGTGGGATCGACCAAATCTGATATTGGTTCGACCACTTGATCAACCAAAGGTTGAATAGGTTGTTGAGAAACTATAGGTTGTTCAGGAGAAGGAAATTCTTGAGTCTTGGACCACACTCTTCGCACCTCTGGGATAGCAGGGCATAGGTGAGTAAGATCATCTCCCTCACATAGCATACAAGAAAACTTAATTTTGCACTTCGAACGACCAGTTTTCTCAACGGTGTCAACATGACTAGTAGTGGCTGACTATTTTCTCTTAACATGACCTGCAGAGGATGAGAGTTTCCCCCCAGCATGAACAACAGAGGCTGGGTGACTGGGTCCAACCTCACTAAGAGAGGCTGGTTGTTGAGAGACTTGAGAATGTTCAAAAACGGGATGACCATGAGACCAAACTCTTCGCACCTCCGTGATAGAAGGGAATTTATAAGTAAGGTGGTCTCCCTCACAAAGTTTACAAGGAAACTTGAGCTTGTGTTTTGAACGGGTATTCTTTTCAACAGTGTCAACATGACTCGCAGTGGCTAATGAATTGTCTTCAGCATGAACCACAGAGGCTGAGAGACTTCCCCCAGCATGACTTGCAGAGGCTGAGAGACTGTATCCAACATGGCCTGTAGAGGTTGGATGGGCACCACCAACATGAACAATAGAGGTTGAATGGTTAGGATCAACATGCTTTTCAACAGTTGAGTGTGTGCCCCCAGCATGAACAACAGAGGTTGGGTGGATGGATCCAACATGAAAAACAGAGATTGGATGGGGAATTTCAACTTGAACAACAGAGGTTGAACGGGTACCCTCATCATGAACCATAGAGGCTGAGTGACTAGATCCAACATGACCTGAAAAGGTTGGAAGGATCCCACCAGCATGATCAACAGAGGTGGGATGGTGAAGATCAACTTGACTTGTAGAGGTTGAGTGCTTAGATCCAACATGGCCTGCAGAGGTTGGATGGATGCCCCCAGCATGAACCACAGAGGCTAGGTGGTGAGGTTCAACTTGAATTGTAGAGGTTGAACAGGTGCCCCCTTGCTTATGTGCCTTCTTCCTATTCCTCCTTCTTTTACTCCTTTTAGACTACCGGTTACTAGTATCAATACTTTCACTGCATGAGGTAGAAGGAGGAGGAGAATCAACTACAGGTGAAGGGGAAGCAGTGTTTTGATGCTCTTGATATAAATAGCTTACTTGAGAAGCATCAGGAGAATTTAGGACGGTTGGAGTGGAAAACAACCACACCGGTAGCCCTAGGGTGAATCCAGGTAGATTCAAGGTGGCCATCAAGGGAACACCAACATTCCCGGTGAGAGGAATAGTACAAGGAGTTCCCTGCATGGGGATCTCTTGGTTGGTGTTCAAATGGGTGCTAGCCATAGTTTCAAACTAGGAGACAAAGTCTGAGGTTGATAGACAACCAAAATTACAAAGCACACACCTAAAGGCACACTAAGTACAAACAAACCACACAGCACTCACTAAAAATTCCTAAATCCAAACAGACAAATAGGTATAAGATATACTTTCCAGAAGAAAGCTGATAGACATTTACTTGGCGTACCTGTAGATGTTCTTAGGCACAAGCGGAGGAATCACCCACCGCCCTCCCACACTTTCTACTGGGGTTACCTTCCAAGTCCGTCCAAGGTCAACCAGAAATAACCTTTCGGTGTACCTGTGTATGAACCCTATATGTCAAAGAGACTAAAGGCTACCTTGGCTATACCAACAATTTGGGGGGACAGTCGCAATCTGGACTCGTATGCATGGGCAGGGTAGCTGAGCCCGAAACTCTGTCTAGGACAGAATCCCTAGATGCATAAAAGTCTTGAGTTACATTTTGACAAGGATTCGGAGGGTTATCTCCTCTGTCCAAGCCTCCATGTGGCCTTGTGCTTAACTCCCGTTTGAGAGGAGCTTCCCAGATACAGTTGATAAAGTCAAGGATTTACCTAGTGATTGGCCAACTACGTCTAAAATTTTAACACTTGTGGAGAGTTGAAACTCCCTAATCCACAAGTCTAGCCTGAGATAGTTGGTGTATGACCCTATAAAATAAAACTTACTAGTAATTTTTAAACTATATCGTTAATTTTAAGGGCTGTTTTTAGTCAGAGGGTAAATGGCATGAAACTTATGTGGTGTTTTGAGTCAAAATTGAAACAAAATGACTAAGCAAAGAGATATGATGTGCAAAAATCAAAAACTGTTCTCTTTATTTTTCTTTTTCAAATCGAAAACTTGAAAGCCACAAAAGAACAAATTCTTTTATATTTCTAATTTTTTCAAAAACAATGATATGCTATGCAATCTAGACTAAAAACCTAATCTACATGCATATAAAGCAAACATGTGTTTTGTCTTTTTCTTTTATAAATACAAAAAGAAAAACCAGCCTATCAACTAATGCAAGCAAGTACTAAAAGCAAAGCAAATAGACAACTACTCTACACCCCACAAATAAACCCTAGGTTTCCCTAAAGTTAGATATCAACCTCTCTTGAAAAGAAGGCTTACGAAGGTAAACAAGCCAACAACTTTGGAATGAAGAGACTGAGCAAAAATACTGACATAAAGAAAGGTCAAGAAGTCCCAAGTATCAATCTAAACCTACAAACAAAGGTTGCTCAATACCTTGTCGAACAAGGTCAAGCCAAAGAAGGAGGTGGGGGGGGGGGGGGGGGCAAGCAGCAAAAACAAGTATAGGTTCTTTTTAATTTTCTTTTATAAATGCAAAGAAACACACCTACAAAAAAAATTATGCAGATAAAAAGAACAAAGAAAAAGGGACTTTGCTATACAACCACCAAACAAACTCTAGAAATGCCCTAAAGTCAGTATAAACCCTACTTGGAAGGAAGGCTTGCATAAGAGACAAGTCAACTACTTTGGCATGGTGAAGTTAACCAACAAAAGAAGAATGAAAGCAAAACCAACAAGCTTCTGAAATCAAACAAAGATCACTAATAGAGGCTGATCAGAAACATAAGCCAAAAATCATACCAAGCAAAGGAGGCAGGGGGAAAGAGCAAAGAACAAACCCTAAATGCTATAAAAGTCTTACCACATAGATAAATAACAACCAAAAGGGATGACTAAGTGGCAAGATGGATGACTCTAACTCACTAGATTTTTGCACCTACAATGCACTATACTTGAGCAAACTTGAATCAAATAAACTGTGTAAAAGCAAGAAACTGAAGCAAACAGGCTGACAAAACCAAAAGAAAACCAGCACAGGAAGGCTAGAAACCCTATCTTGGGTGCACACAATGACAAAAAATCACTATAGACTTATGCATGAAAATGACAACTAGCCACTGTCCAAAGACAGACTGGAAAAACAGAGCCCAAGACCTTAATCACAGACCTGGACAAAGACACTTTAACCCACAACCCAAACAAGCCAACCACTTCAGCATGTAAGCAATAAATAATCCAAGCAAAAGACTCAAGGGCTTCCGAAAATCACAAAATGTGATCAACAAAGGCACTCAAACAAGCCACACAACATTCATAAAGAAAATCCACTCAGAAACAGGGATTACCCAAACCAAAGAACAAGCAAACTTTAACTTAAAAATCCCTACTTCCAGGAGAATTCACGACTATCTATAAGTGCAAATCGTGAATGATTCGTGACTCTCTAGTGCAGCAACCCGCAAATGCAAGATGGTATTCGCGACTATTTAGAAGAACAACTCATGAATAGGTATAAGATTTTTCTCAAAAAACAAGAAAAATTCCAGGACTTTCAAATACTGAGGCAAGTAATAACCAGGATGTAATATCACATACAGACTTCAAGCAAAGACTGGTCAGGGGACAGAAACAACCTATAGCAGTCTAGGAAATCCCCAGCAGAGTCACTAGTTCTGTTGTACAGGATTACACACCTAATAACCATAGGTCTGGGGTTACCAACATACTCAATCAACTTGCATACAATTGACTCTAAAGTGCAGTAAAGGTAATAGGAGGATTAGAAAGACTTACTCAATTAACGAAGGTCGATCCTTGCTAGTCCTCTTCCATTGTACTTCACCTCCAAAGTCTTCAAGGTTGTTCTTCGTTCACCTGTCAAGAGCCAATCTTCCAAATACAAGCTGATTCATATATATGTAAGCAGGTTAGATAAATCCTATATAAGATGCATAAACATAAACATTTATCAAACCAAGACACATGAAACACATATGGAAGAAGGATTCTCTTTATTATCAATAATGAAGAAGTTCAGATTACAACCCAATGCCTGAGACAAGGACTCCTCTGCAACCAAAGGATTCTAAGTTCCACTGCTCCAAAGACTTCTGTATAAACTCCACCAACATAACTTTGCTCTCCAAGTGTATCTCTAACACCCTCCCCAAGGCCTATATTTATATGGAGGAAATAAGGCAGTTTCAAAGGTTGAGGAGGTTGAGATAGTTAAGATAATTAAGATAACAATGCTTAACTAATATCAAGTAGTGTGTGTTTTTATGTTTAACTATTCAAGGACATATTCACGGGTGTGTAGAAGGACAACCCGTGAATGATTCACGACTTGCTACAAGGGCAACCCACGAATACATCCATTTGCGACTTGCTATAAGGGACACTCGCGACTTGCATAAAAGGAGAGTCGCGAATACAAGTCAACATAGTAAAAAATGGCAAAGTAATCAACTGGATGGAGGAGGAATGTATTATAGTAATCCAATCTATAGTGTCATGGGCAATCCTCAATCCATAGATGTCCTTTTGTGTGCTAACATGAGGGATGTTGGCACTCGGACGGAGAGGTGCCATTCAGATGGATAACAATGCATCCAAGTGAAATCAAATTAATAAGACATAAGTTGAGTCTTAGTTGTGATAAAAACAAGTTTGAGTTAATTAAGGAATCAACTCCTTTATTTATGCAAAGTAGTTGTTGAAGATGAGATTGATGGAGAAGCACTAGTTTTGTCTAGTCACGTTCAGTTTTGTTCAGTTACATTTAGTTCTGTTCAGTTACATTCAGTTATGTTTAGTTACATTTAGTTCTATTTAGTTCTATTTAGTTATGTTCAGTTACATTCGGTTCCATTTAGTTAAATTCAATTCCATTCAATTCAGTTCAATTCAAATAAGTTAATAACTTGGTTAGAGGAAGTTAAACTAAGGGAGCATATATTCAGTGTGGGACATAATTATGAAGTACCAACTTGGAACCAAGTCATTAAAGGGGCATTATGTTATGTGTGGGGTGTGCACACAGTTGCCATTTCTTATAGTCATGCAACCATTCATTACGTTCATTGTATGAATAATTTCTATCATGTTATTAAAGTGCTATGCACTTGGAAAGACTAGTACAGTGTTCCATTTTATCTCTCATCTTGCGTGCTCCCTAATCAAGCAATATGCCCATGTGTTGTAATCATTCCTTACTGACTATCAATCTTGTTTTCTAGGTTTTTTTATCCTCCAAATAAGTGGAGGTTTTTCCTAGGGTACATCATGTGCTCTATGGTTTGAATTCTGTGTCTTTGGATTATTGATGAGATCTATTTGAACTGTAACTATGTATTAAAGTTTTACAGTTCAATTATCTTCATATTTTCTCAAACACTAGCATGGTATTAGAGAAAGGGTGTGCAAGATATTAGTTTTTTGCAAACACTCTAAGCCTCCATAAATTTTAAATCATTTAGGAAGAGCTTCAATCAATGACATCAATATCATTTCGACTGAAAGATCGACTCGAAGGAACATCTAACTTGAACACATGGAAGGAGAGGGTGATCAATATCCGTGAAGAGCATTATCTTGATTCTTTTGTGACCTCCGTGATCGAAGAACCCACTACGAATGCAATAAGAACAAATAACAAGATGAATCAAGCCAAGAAAAGAGAATCATATATGACTCTATGAAGGATAACCCCATATTAGTGATCACACCATTGAATACAGAAAATGGGTGTTTCATCACACACAAATATTTATGAGAAGAAGACCGCTACTCAAAAGAGGGATTTGAAGAACAAGTTGTGCAACATGAATATGAAGAAGGATGAGATCATAGCATAATTCTTCACAAATATTTCGCAATTGAAGGATCATATACTAAATATCGGTGTGGAGACGGATGAGGATGATCTTTTACAAACTGCCATCTACAGACTACCCTCCTCATGGGAGACTTTTCTTGCTCCAATAAATGGAAGAGAAGAGAATCCCAATTTCTAAATACTTTGGCATGATTTCATCCAAGAAGAAGGGTGCATCCCGAACAAGATGGTGATCACTAAGGAGGATAATCTTTCCCTCATGGAAATAACCAAGAAAGAGAGAAAACCATTTGATCCCAAGAAGTATTTATGTGCAAATAAGAATGAGATCAATAAAGGTTTTGAAAAGTCAAATCTTCTGTGTTTTTATTGTCAAAATGTAGGACACTTCATTCAATATTTCTATGCCTAGAAAATAAAAGAAGGAAGAGTTCATGCATCCACTATTGTAGAAGGAGGTTAACCATCTCAAGAGAAATCATCCAAGGAAGAGGATGATCGAAAGGAATATTTACTTTATTGAAGAAGAGAATTCTCTCTTGGTTTCATGGGACCCTTATTCCCATGTAGAGACACGCCTTCTAGTACATGCATTAATTTTTATTTTTGTAGTGCTTAAAGTTGCAGTGAATAAAGAAGGACTCCACCTATCTCTGCAAGGATGTTGAGATCAAGAGGGACCCCACACAAACAATAAATATGAGTACCTTATTTGTTTCTTTTCTGTTACAAATCAGATATTTTTTTTTTTTATGATTGTCATATAGATCTGTATTCCTAGACTTGGAATTGTGTTTAGCATATACATTTTTTTATGTCTTTATTGGCATGTTATCAATCTCATGAGTCCATATTTTGCGAGATGATATAGGACTGATATAAAAATTATGTATGATTGATATATACTCATATATTACTGATATAAATCTGAAAACATCATTCATAAAACATGGTGTTTAGGGATACATGTTTCCTTCACAAGTTGTGAACATAGGACTACATGATTGGAAAGATAGAGGGTTGCAAGTTCACCTCATGAGATATGAACATGAGGCTGTATATTTCTTTCAGAAAATGAACTATTTGGATTGATATAGGGATGTATATCAGTCCATAATATTATAATGGGTTATGATAAACCAGTTGGTCAATATTTGTACATAAGTATGTAAATCTTTATCAGTATATTGAGAGTAATTCATGTGAATACAATTCATGAGTATGAAATGGTCCTAACCATTAGAATAATTTTTCTTGTAGGGAAAATTAATAATTTCTTTACATAAAAGTAAAGAAGGAAATGAATGTGGAGCCATTCATATGTATGAGCCTAAAAGAGAATAGTTCGGTAGCTTCCTATGCCTCTTGGAAACCAAACAGAATAGATGGATTAATTCTATTTTGATAGATGTGAAGAATCCTGAAGAAATCATATCTTGTTTGGATTAATGTGACAAAGAAAAGATTCAAATATATATGAGCATAAGTCTCCATGATGGAGGACCTAGATTATGATTCACACATTCACATAGTGAGAGGTAGTTCCTAGACTCCTTAGCTTCTAAAGAACCAGTGTAACTGGTAGATGTACCTATTGTAAAAGGGAGACCTTTATGATCCTCATAATTTAGAAGGAAGATCAGAATAGTATTCAAGAATATTTTTATGATTCTTATGATTAGAGGTGTGGCAGTCACCATATAAGATTTTACTTAATTAAGTAAAATGTGAAACAAAGATCCTAAACTTTCAAGAGTTTCAGGATGATAGATTACAAGTCCATGGCCATTTATATGAATAGAAATATGAAGTTCAGATCAGATTTGGAAGATCTCAAAAATTCGTTGAGATGAACCTGGTTAGTCATAGGTTCCAGGATTAGTCATGTGCTTTATAGTCTATACATAGACATGCACATAAAATGTGTTGTGGTACCTAGTTGGTACAAGTGTATGTATACTCAATATGTCTAGAAAAATAGAATATAGTTTCAAAGAAATATGAAACCGGACTAATATAGTGATCAAGGAAGGATCACATATGTCACTCTAGATAGATCATGTTGAAAAGAAAACAAGATTTATGAGTTTTATAGTTAGTTATATATGATACATGGCACATACCCTCAGATGAGCATATTTTCCAACATTCTTACTAAGCCTCTATTCGGGACAAGAATGGTATAGTGCAGAAAAAACTCCTCTAAGTGAAGAGGGAGTATTGATGAGTCTTCACAAGTGGCAGAATATAAAGTCCCCATCAGTTATTCATGGTACATGACTCAAGAAACCCATGGATGTGATACATTTGGAGAGAATCCACATGAGTAGAGACATGGTCAAAGTCTCAAAGGCCATTGATGCTCAAGAAGAGTTATAGTTTGGACTGTCAGACAATAGTTAAACCTATTGGAGAGGTAGTTGGGTTGTTGTAGTATAAATAGATGGATCACTGAGAAAGTGATCATGACTTGAAGAACATCATAAATAATGGAAATCACACAGAGAAATTCTCTAAACAATAAAAGATTCAACAAGTCAACAAATGTTAAAGAGTGAAAGAAAAGATAAGACTTTCTTTTTGCATGATATTACACATTTGTTTTATAAATGTTGTATGTGATGGATTTAAAATCCATGATTTCTAGTTTAGAGAAACTTTATTCTGGATTGGATATAGATGATGCTATTATGTGTAAATAGTTGGTTGGTCTTTGTGCAGATTTGTTGTATTTTCTGCTTAATACTAATCATATGTTTGAGTACCATTGAGGTACATTAGAATATGCTCTTTATTACATGGCATACCTATTATATGATTGTGCTATCTAGTTATTTTTATCCTGATATAAGTGAAGTAATTTGCGGCTAGTATTACAAAAGATAATTCTATTTCATCTAGTACTACAGAAGCAAGATGTATGTCAAAGAATACTACAGAAGAAAAATGTGTTTTGTGGATTATTAGGTGTTAATGGTCAATTTTTCTGAAAAACCCCTATGCATGTTATGATAAAACACATTGAAATGAAGTTTTACTTCATTGAATTCATGGTCATGTAAAATGAATTCCAATACATAGCTACTGATGAGAAGATTACAAATTTGCTACAAGGATCTATATGTTACGAAGTTCTAACACTTACAAAATAAGATTGGTATGGCAGGAAATTGTTGGTATGGAAGAGAATGTCTCCCTCGCTAAGAGGGAGTGTTGAGAGTACAACTTTGGGAATCATTAACATGAGACTTGTGTTGTATCAAGTCTAGAATATATGGAATATTAGGTTCAGATGCTCTCCACGGAACTTATGTCATATGAATTTCACTAGTTTATGTTCTATTAATTTAAAGATATTATGTTGTATTAAGTTATGGATGTGTCCTAATAGAGAGAGATGATTGTACCGGGATATTATGTTATATTAAGATCAAGAACTTATGTTGTATTAAGGTCGAAGACTTGTGTTGTGTCAATTCTGGACTTGGGTCGTATCAATTCAAATGATTCTCATAGACGGTGTCCTATGAGATATTTCTCCTTAACTCAATATGGTCTCTTGGTGTATTAATACCACATGACTTGTGTTGTATTAAGTCTCGAGGATATACTATGTAATGAATTTCTAGTTAGGTTTAGTGGGTGCTACAAGTCTCCTTTAGGGATTAGATACCCTTAGAGTGATTTACTTTAGCATATGACTATATGACCTAGGGTAATACATATGATCATAGGTTTGGAACAATTATTATGAGTATGATATGATATACATGATTAGTTAATGAAACACATATGGACCATGCAGAGATAATTAATATGATCATAGAGATAGAGAGAGAATTTGAATTCCCCATGTATGCCTCCAAGTGAACTCGAATTAATAAGAAATATGCTGAGTCTTTAGTGTGGGAGATAATTATGAAGTGCCAACTTGGCACCAAGTTAGTAAAAGCACATTAATTTTTGTGTGAGGTGTGCACACAATTTACAATGCCCCCTAGTCATGCAACAATTTTCTACATTCATTGTATCACTGATTCCAATATTGTTATTAAAGTGCCATGCACTTGACAAGACTAGTACAGTACTCCATTTAATATATCCTCTCTTTTTCTCTATGATCAAGCAATCTTCTATTGTGTTGTAATCATTCTCTGTCGAATATCAATCATACTCTAAGATTCTTTGTTGGGTTTTTTTATCCTCTGACTCAGTGGAGGGTTTTCCCATGGTACATTATGTACTCTATGGTTTGATTCATTTGTGTCTTTATATTATTGATGAGATATATTTGTACTATAATTGTGGATTAAATTTTTAAAGTTCAATTATATTCATGTTTTCTAAAACACTAACACCAACAAACATAATCATGCACACAATCAAAACTAGGCATACCTTTCACCATTCGCTGCAAACCAGGGAGTTCTCTGAAGTCGAGGTATATGAGAATCCCATACCAAAGCTCGAAGGGGATGGTATTATGATGTACCATGGCTAAAATATACTTTCCTTAGACCTTTTAAATTCCTCCCTCTTGAACTCCAATGACAGTAGCAATATCAATGTTTGGGTTCTTCAACCAGAAGTAAGTTGGATTCTCGATGAAGATGACTAGGAATCCCTTATCTTCAAGAATTGATAATCATAGTAGGTTATTTTTCAATATTGGGACATAAAGAATGTCCTCTACATGTAGCGTATCTCCTAAACTTGTCTAGAAAGATGTGGATCCAACTCCTTGGATCGAATATGTGGAATTGTCTCCCAATTCTACCATGCATACAAACTGTTTCTCTTTTATATTGGATATTGCGCCCTTGGACCCTGACATGTGCTTGGAAGCACCATTGTCTATCAACCATGTATATTCTCCCATGATGAGATATCCAAACAAAGCAGCGACAAGGTAATGCTCCATACTTGTCTCTTTCTCTACTGGTGCATTTTTCTTGGAAGTTTCTTCTACAATGGTGGAAGCATGCATTCTTCCTTTTCTTCTTTTCCTTATCTGGAAATTCCATGCAAAAAGGACCAAATTTTGATAATAATAGCATGGAAGCTTGGAATTCTCAAAACCTTTGTTAATCTCTTTCTTCTTTGTACGAAAGAACTTCTTGGGAGAGAATGGCTTCCACCCTGTCTTGGTCCTTGCCATGAGGAAAATATTATCCTCCTTGGTGCATGGTGTATGTTACCACCTAAGTTGTACTTAGTGGTTTTTTATCAAGTGAGCCTGGTGAACTGGACAAAGATGATTTATTCCTACTTTAGGAGACCTTCTGAATTGCTACTTTCTACTTTTGGGAAGTGCTTGTTGTACTATATCACATGTCCATATCCCATGGGGGAGTTGTAATAAAATGTTCTAGCATGATAGTGTTTGTAAAAGACTCAGCCTCTTAAACTTTATTTGTCAAACCGATCAGCCCAGGGTGTTTTTTCCCTTGGTTATTATTATTATTATTATTATTACTAAAACGGTTATAGGATTTTTATATTGATCTTTTGGCTAAGAAACTGCCAGGTGCATTACATAGAGATCTTCTATTCTAACAGCTGCCTAGAAAATAGAGTGCAGGGAATGGCTAATCACACTGTCCCCCATTACAAATGTTCTGGAAAATTTTCTAAACATGCAAATAACATCAAGAAATCAAAAGACTAGAAGAGCATCTAGAGATGCAGGGATAAGCCAAACAAATAGAGCTGCCATAGCTAGTCTCAGAAAACTACATCTAACTCCCTTGCTCGAATTCTGAATGCTGCCAGTGATTTCTATCAGCAATTGACAGAGATGATTGCACAAAGAACTGGAAAGATCACCTGGGAAAGGCCCAATTTTTCACATCAACAGAGCCTTAGAAAGATTCTACTTGATCAATCCTCCAAGCTGGAAACGTGGACAGCAATAGGAGACCGATTTCTGTGACTGCAGCCTTTGATTACGGAGAACATGGGACACAATTACTGCACCCAGCTCCTCAGAGATCTCAGTCAACGCACCAGTCCAAAAGTGAGTCTTCACTGCCTGAAATCGAGACACTTTTATTCCAAACATGGATAGAGCCTGCAGTCATCTCTTTAGTGTCACTAGGGGAAGGGCACATAATTTTCCTCCATACAAGGAGAGAAATGATCTTGATACAATCTATGACCAAAATTTGATTAACTCCTTAACTTTCTGCTCCTCGATTTCCTCAGGCTACCCACCAGCGAAGAGGAATCTCAGCTATTTGAAAACGAGTTTCTTATATGTCCTTCCTAGCCAACTCAGAAAAAGACAGCACCTCTTGCACTAAGGAATGGTCACGTGATTAATGATTCCATTTAGACTAAGAGCTCCCTTACACAAAGAGACTCCCATATTTGCTTCATGGTCTGCGATTTGGTTGAGATGCCGAAGGACGTGGAAGAACTTCAACTCTTCGAATGCTTTCATCTGGATAGTGACTTTCCTGTAATAGTGGGCCAGCTTCATGTTAGTAGGGGCCTTCTTCAGGATGAGAGCTTGGATGATAATTCAGGAGTCTCCCATTATAGTGAGCTTCTTAATGGAAATCCTTCTAGCCTGATTTAGACCCTGCCAAATAGCAAGGATTTCATCAGCATTGTTAGTTTTTTTGCCCAGTCCCCAGGTGAAGTTGAGAATGATTTTTCTAGATTTGTCTATCAGAACTCCTCCACTTCCCGCAGGCCTAGGATTTCCTTTCGAAGCCCCATCAGCCTGCAGAATGTGCTCATTCAGAGAGGATATCCATTTAATAAACTCCTGCTCTTCTAACCTGATTTCCCATGGTTCCTGCTGCTTCGTAGAGATCTTGATTCTGGTGAGAATAGTGGGGTCTAGATCTTGGAACCAACTATGCTCTTTATAGTCAGGAGTGAATTCATTTGTAATATTTGGATTTGAAGTGACCAGCTCCCCGATCAAGGCATTCACTTTGGTTTCAACTTGGACCGGAGTACCATCTTTTTCCCTAAAAATTATGTTATTGCATTCCAACCACACTTTCCAGCAGAATATTTTAGGAACCCACATCCAGCACATCTTTAACAGCTTCATTTTAGTGAGGGGAAAAGGAGCAAGATCGAACCACAAATCAAATAGGGAGAATATGGAAGGGGGAAGAGTCAGGTTCAGCTGAGCAAGAAGGATGTTCCAGAGATCTATAGCAAAGGGGCACTGCAAAAATAGATGGAACGAGGTTTCCTCATGGTTGGCACAAAGAGGGCATCTAGAGGGCCCTTCCCAGCCTCTTTTCAGAAGATTATCCCAGGTTAAAATGCTATCATGCAAAAGAGACCAACAAAACAGATCGATTTTGGGAAGGGAGGGGTGGATCCAAAGGTTCCTCCAGACCATGGGATCTGGAGCAGCCAAAGGGATTTCTTTAAGGGCTTCATAACCAGCAGCAGCAGTATACAGACCGGAGGAGGAGCCCCATCCTCTTTTATCCTTCAGCTTAGAAGAAGAGGGGGAGCGCCCTTGAAGAGAAACTAACAGAGAGTGGGCTCCAAGCTCAAGAGGTTGTGGGATAGCCCCTAAATCCCCCTTGATCCAAGAGTCATCTGGGCCCCAGCTAGAGAGATCCCAAAGGGTGAACTTGCCATTCGAATGAAGCTAGTTTTTGATGTTCTCCAATCCTTCCAAGGTATTTAAAGAAGGCTGTCCTAGAATAGAGTCTTCCCAGAACTTGATTTTGAATCCATTTCCCGGAATCCAAGTGAGGTTGGAAGAGATCAAGTTCAAGGACCTAAGACAGAGAGAGAGGATTGGGGAGCCTTTCTTAGTCCTTGGAGGGTGGTCCAGGCACCTTTCTTTGTGCCCTCTGAAGTACTTTGTTCTTAACGCTTTGGAGCTCCAAGTGGTTTTTCCCCTGATCATTTTCCAAAGAATCTTTCCTCCCATGGGTAAGTTCTAAGTGGCCACATCTCTGATTTGTAGCCCTCCTTCCCATTTTGGGGCTTTGATTTTATTCCAGCTTACTAAGTGCATTTTTCTTCCATCATTCCTTCCCCCTTCCCAAAGGAATTTTTTCAAAAGCTTGTCTATTTCTTGCACTATTCCTTTTGGAGCTAACATGAGCGAGGCTTGGTAGACTGGGAGGGAGGAAAGGACAGAGTTTATGAGAACAATTTTACCTGCTTTATTCAGCCAAGAGGCCCCCCACGACATAATTTTGCTCTTGATTTTTTCCAATAGGGGCATCCAAAGACTCTTTCTGGGGGCAGCTCTCACAAGAGGAATTCCAAGGTATTTTATGGAGTCCCACCTGGAAGTTCCTTCCATATTCAGCGTTCTTGATATCTCTATCATTTCGATGGGGGGGCAGTTCCAGCTATAAATTTTGCTTTTCCTCAAACTGATTTCACTTCCTGAAGCCTCTGTGTAAGCATCCAACTCATTCTTAAAGGATCTGGCCGTGGAGAGATTTGCCTGGCCCATGAGGAGGGTATCGTCAGCAAACTAGGCATGGTTCATTCTCTTCACTCTTGGAGAGATTGAGAGCCCCATTAAATAGTGCTACTGGGTTCTCTTATCAAGATGAAAGCTAAGGACCGAAGCTTGAATTATGTAGATCAAGGGGGATAAGGGGCAGCCCTGCCTTAGGCCCCTAGAGGCTTGGAAGAAGTTGGCCGGTCTCCCGTTCACCAAAGGGGATATCTAGGGCCCTGAAATGTAGGATTTGATCCAATTGACTAGCTGGGGATGGAATCCCAGCCTTTGCATAACAGCGAATAGAAAATTTAATCTAACTCTATCAAAAGCATTGGCAAGGTCTAGCTTGACTATCATACCTTTTTCTTTCAATTGGCAGCTTGTATGGATTGCCTCTTGGACCAAGATGATGTTGTCCTGGATTTGTCTGCCCTGGGTGAAGCCCCCCTGATTCTTTGGAATGATCATAGGGCGGATTTTTTTTAATCTATTAGCAATAACTTTGGTGATGATTTTATAACCTGTGTTGCAGAGCAAGATGGGCCAGAATCTGGAGAAATTTTGGGCACCTTTTTCTTTGGGAATTAACGCCAGAAATGAGGAGTTTGTGCTCCCTCTGATTTTGCTGCAATTCTGGGATTTCCTCACCATTTTGACCAGATCCTTCTGAATGATGTCCCAACAGGCTGTGTATAATCTTGCCGTGAAGCCATCAGGCCCTGGAGCTTTGTCAGGATTCAATCCGTGAAGAGATTTTCTTATCTCCTCAGTCGAGATTGGGGCCGTCAACCTGCGATTGTCTTCTTCTTTGATCAGCGAGGGGATCTCAGAAAGAGGATAGCGATCCAATAAAGGGAGCGCATCCCTTTCTTCAGTGAACAGATCCTTGAAGAAAAAGTGGGCCGCAGTCTTAATCTCTTCAAAATTGTTGATCGATTGGTCCTGGAAGTGGATTTCTCTGATGTTGTTGTGATTCTTCCGAGCTTCTGCCTGCTTGTGGAAGAAAGAGGTATTTTTATCTCCCTCTTAGATCCAAAGACATCGAGCCTTAATTTGCCAGTAATGCTCTTCCCTTCTCAGCGCTGAGTGAAGGGCCTTTTGAAGATGGATCTCCATATTTAGCAGCTCCGGGGTGATTGTGACTTCCTCCATGAGCAGCTGATGGCTTCCTAGAGCTCGTTGGGCTTGCATTCTTTCGGAGATAGGGGAGGGATGGGTCTTCACCCAGGATTTCAAAGCAGCTTTGAGCCTTCTTAACTTATCTTCCCAAATGAAGAAAGGCGATCCAGAGACTGCCCTTTGCCATGATTCCGAGACCAGATCAAAGAAGCCTTCCATGGAGACCCAGAGGGAGCTGAAGCGAAAGGGGATGGGCCCCAGATTTTTTCCAGTGGTCAGCGAAAGAGAGATAGGCTTGTGATCCGAGGTGCATTCCTGGAGGATTTCAGAGTTTGCAAAAATACCAAGCATTAGGAAGGTCGATTGAACAAGAAAACGATCCAGACGGGAAACAATATGTCCCGGTCCAACTCTTTTATTTGTCCACGTGAATTTTCCTTTGCTGGGTTTGATATATTCCAGGTCCCAGTCTGATATGATATCTTCGACCCAATCCCGTACTGGATATATTATGGGTGAGCCTCCTTTCTTTTCTGAGAGGGAAAGGGTGACGTTCATATCACCAGCGAGCACCAGGTTGTCATGCCAGTTTGCTGTCAGGAACAAGTTCAGAGAGTCCCAGCATTCTCTTTTTTCTGACAGTAGAACTGGTGCATAGATGTTGAACAGGCTGATCTACTGTCCCAAGTCTCGATGCTGCAATTTCATGAATAGCCAATGGGTGGTGCTAAAGTCCTCAAGCAGATCTAGCATGGAGGAGTTCCAGAAGGTGGCTATCCCTCCTGAGGCTCCCCTGGAGTTGGCTGCTCTTCCTTCTCCTTTTTTCCAAAACTTTTTACTGGCCTGGATGGTCTCAGGCTCCTCCATCTTCATCTCCTGGATCAGTAGTATCTCCGGGGAAGTCATTTTGACAATATATTTCATTGCTTGTTCTTTGGACTTGCTTCCCATCCCTCTGCAATTCCACGAAATGAACTGCATTAGGGTTAGGAGGAGGGGGGGGGGTGGCTCCTTTTGAAGCCTTGCCTTTCTTAGTGGATCTGGTTTCCATCATATCCGAGATGGTTTGCTGGACTCCTGTTGTTACATCCTTGTACGATTTCTCCTCCCTTTTTTTCCGGTCTGGCTTCCTTCCTCTTGGAGTCGTTTCAGGCATTCCAACCGAGCTGCTTGTCTCTGTGGCCCCCCCGTTGGATTCAGCTCCTGTTTCAGAGCCTATAGTGATATTTTCATCGTCTAATTTCAAGGCTTCTTTTGCTAGTGGGACATTCTTGTTCTTGACTGGGATTTCTGAAGGGGACGCTGAGTGAGATGCTATCTCTATAACTTCCTTCTCCGGTTCCTTTGGTGGTGCTGTATCTTTTACCAAGGGATCCTTCGAAGGATTCGCGTTTGCCAGAGGCTGATCCTGCAACTAATCAGGTCTTGGCTCTTTGTCTTTTGAGGCTGGTTTGTTTCTCTTAACCTTTTACCATCCTTCATTTTCTTCCTTATCCAGGGCTTGATTTTTTGGGCAGTTCCTCTGAAAATGCATGTGCTCTTGGCAGAGTCTGCATTTAAAAGGAAGGTGTTCGTAATCCACTTTCTGGTAATGAGTCCAAGTGCCCACCTTCAGCTTCACTGCCTCTGGGAGCCCAGCCTCGAGGTCCACTTCGACACAAATCCTGGCGCAGTTATAGATTGTCTTGTTGTCTGCCTTATCAACGAACTTTCCTATTCCATTTCCGATCATCTGCAACGCTTCATAGTTCCAACAGTGGACCAGCAGATTGGGGAGCCTGACACAGACCGGCACCTCCTTGGGCATATCCACCGAGGGATCAAAGTCTGGAGTCCATCGGTTCAGATACAACCCCTGGGTACCCATAAAATATGGGCCGTTTCTGAAGATGAGGTCTTTCTCCTCCTTGTTTATGAATTCGAAGAGAAAGTAGCCACTACTCAGGGGATAGCAAATGACTCCTTGTTTTAGATGCGGCTTCCAATTTCTTTGAATCCAGTCGTCAGTGGTCTTTGTTGAAGGCCAAAGCCCCATAAATTGTCCTACCAGACCTCTTTCAGACAAGGCAAGAGCAATCTTAACCGAAGTTGTTTCTGGTAAGGCGATTTCAGGAATATCTGCAAGTTTTTTTATGAATTTCAGAACCAAGGGAGGAGCTTTCCTCTTCCCACCGCCGGCGACCAGTCTCCTAAATGCTTCCATCTCAGCAAGAGGGGGGGGAGGAGGGGGGTCCTCGCCCCCAGGGGCAGCCATAGCTGTGCCTGAACCCTAGCTCGTGCGCCCAGCCTCGCAGATCGCCCAGCATGCAAAAAAACGCATCTTTTTCAGAAGACGGATCCAATGTTACATTTTTTTTCCATTGGTTATTATTGGTTGTTGAATAAACGACTGATAATTTTCGAGTTTTTCACTCAATACCTCCAAAGTTGGGGTGGTCGGCTTGGCATTTATGCCTATTGAGGTTATTAAAGTCTGTGTGTCAATGTATAAACATGCTAGGCATCATGGTCAAGTCATATGAACATGTCTAAGTCCCCCTAGGTTTTAATTTTTTTTTAATTTTTAATTTTTTTAAGACTTAGGCTATTTTTTAGTAGTTTAAATGGAAAAACTGGTCTTGTAATAAAAGTGGGCTCAGAAATCAGTTTCAGTCATGGGGGTGCTCATTTTCAAGCTAAGAGCACCATGTAAACCCATAGACCCACTTTTTCTAAGCTTTGAGTGATTTATCCATCACTCAGGTAAAAAATACCTAAAAATAAAATATCAATTATTTAATTAATAAATAAATTAAATAATGGAGAAAACCCCAAATCCTAAATCATTGGGATTTGCTCTGATTTGACTGAAATCAGTCTCGTCGTCTTGGGATTAACTGGATCTAACCATTCCTTGATAGAAGGAGTTGATCTGGACTGAACAAAGGGTACATTAATGCATGCAATCTTGGGAATTATTCCCTCCCTCTCTCCTCCACACATGTGGGCTCATCTAGATGAGTTTTGGTGGATACTTCAGTCAGCAGGTTGAGGTGTCAGCCAGATCAGCTCTTCGAATGATAGTTGCACTCAATGAGACTCGGAACAAACTCAGATAGACACATATCAGGCTCATATTCACTCCACATGCAACTACAATCTCTCTCTCCTTGGGATTTGTGCCCCCCCTAGGCTAGATCTCCTGTTTTTGCTATAAATAAAGCACATATCACCTCTTCCAAGCGAGTTATAACTGGGATTGAGGTGTTGTTTCTATTGTACTATTGTTATTGTTCATTTGAAATAAAGAGAATCTTTGGAGGCAATATGATGTCATGCTATTGTGTGTGTGGATGAGCATTGCCATGTTTTACTAAGGTAACTTGTATCTATGTTCATAGTTTTCTGATTGTTTGTGGATCCATTGTAAAAGATTGATAATAAGTTTATTAAGATCTTGATAGGAAAGGAGTTTGTTAATAAGTTTATTTGCCATCTCTTTCCTTTTGATGCATGTTTAGAGATCTAGATTCAACATGTTTTATAAGTCTATATGTATGCTATTCTGAAATCTCTATTTATGTATTAACCAGATCTCACAAGCATTTTGGCAAGTATTTGGATTCAGTTTTAGGTTCCTATCTTGGAGAGGGTGCTGATCTATATCGCTTCCTCACTTTCTCCAAAACTTTCTCAAAGGCATAGTCCCTCGACATTCCACCGGAAGGCTCCACGGTTGATCTTCAAGGCTTCCAACACTCTTTCTCTCTCTTCCTCCTTATAAAAATCCAAATCTTACCTGGTTACTTTGGTTACAAATTTTTTTATAATTTAGATATATCATATTAAATTAAAACTTACATAGATATATTATTTCAAAGCTCATAATCTAGATCTCATTTCTAAAAGGTCTCATTAAGCATTCTAGATCTAGTTCAGGGAAATCGTATGTTTTGCATGGAAATCTAAAGAACATCCATAGGTTGCAAGTGTTAGATTTATGTTTCTATTTTAAAAAGATTAAATCTATCAATCAGTGCATGTCTCATTGGCTTCCCAAATAGCAAGCCAAGATTCCAAGGAAAGCTTGCTTTCCTTGGTTCGTTTTTTACCGTTTTAGCTAGTTTTAACTCATTTTTGTTTGGTTTAAAGTAGGCTGACCCAAAGGTACTTTCAAAGTGATTTTGGGAATATTTCATTATAAAATTCTTGATTTATTTTATCAGGCATAACAAAAATAAAATAAATTGTTGTTCGAAAGTGGCTTTGGGATCGTTCAAATCCCCCGAGGGGGCTCCCCTTTGACTGTAAATTTTAAATTTTGGGAAAGTTGTAAGATCTTGGTTTCATCATATATAAGAAACAAGAGGATTCATATCATTTTACTGATATTGTAACAGCATATAATAATAAAAAAATTCCGAATAGGTTCTTTCGAGCCCATTCCCAATCCCCCTTGGGGGGATTCACGCCTTTTTTTGTTATTTTTCACATTGTCTTATTTTTGTTCGCTTTAGATTAGATTCATTCATGTAGAACAACATTATTTAATTAATTTATCATATATTCCACATTTCAGTATCAAAGTAACTTGAATACTTACCCCACGACTTCCCGATTGACCCGCAAGGGGAAAGAGATGGTGGTAGGAATAATTAGAAAACTTGTGATTTGTTTCTGCTTGATGCTTATAATTAATTTATGCAAGTAATTGTTCTAAAATAAACCCCCTCATTGATTCCTTGATTGAGGTCCACATGGACCGAAGGAGGTTCCTAGAGGGTTTTTCTTTCTAAGAAAACACATCCTTTAAAACTCACTAAATTTGACAAGAATCCGGTGTGTATGCTCTGTACTTGGATGTGGTTCATCTGATCAGTCAAGATAAATCAAAAGAAACATGTGAAACTATTTTAGTTAGTCTTCACCTTCCCCAATCAACCACCATCAGGAGAAAATCCAATGCCTCGATCAAACCGTAAGCGGTGGAAAAATACCTAAAGGAAGCGGGAACTCCTGAAAAGTGACCTCGAGGCACCGATCTCTGTTGCACCTTCTGGTGCATTATGAACAATAGTCTCAGAGACTCCATTCATCCCACATATTCCTTGCGGGTAGCCATGAAGGTTTAGTTTTGGACATACTCCAAGTACTCTCGGGTATATCTGGAGTCCCCCCCTCGCCTAATTTTAATCAACTCATATTTCACATTAACTTAAAATGTACCAAGAGGCAATTGCAAAACATTCACTCCAAGTACATGCAAGTACATTGATTATTTTATGACTCCATTTTAAGGCATTGGCTATTTTCTTTCTTTCTATATATATATATATATATATATATATATATATATTGTGTCTCAGCATTGTGCTTTCGTGCACTCATTTTCTATCTTGTCATCTATGGTTGTTTATGGTTAAATTTTAAAATCCTAAGTAACTCATTCAGTTTAAAATCACCATACTAAATAATTTTTCCTTAGTAGCTTAATAGGGTCTACCCCCCTTGGCTTCATTAGGAGTGGAGCCTAAACGGAGGAGTCAAGAACAAGGTGACATCCTTGACTCAAGACTTGCCTCCAAGGACACACCGAGTGGCTTGAATATTCCTGCCATGTTCCCCCCAGGAGTGTGAAAGGTGGCAAAAAAATTTAGCGCCGTTGTCTGGGATAAATCTTTTTATTCCCGAGTATGACTTAACTTAACTTTTTTCTAAATAACTAAAAAGATAAAAAAAAAAATTGATTGATCTTGTCTTTAAAAAACATAAAAATTAAAACTCAATCCTTCTGGTGACTCCACTATCTAACATTCCTCCAATAATTTCTACCCGAAGAAACCTCCATCAATTATTCAATCCTCTCCCTGATCCCAAAAGGTTTATTAGGGAAAGATTGAATAGGTAGACTTCTTGTAGAAACCTTGAATATTTAGGAGACCAATCCCTCTCAGATATTCATCACTTATTTGTAGAGAATCATGTTCACCAATATCAAGAAATGACGAAATTATTCAAACCCCTTGACGTTTCTTAGATAGAAGGTGCTCCCCATGCCATTCCAAAAGATGTTATCAAGAAGCTGCCCATATTTCAGGGAAATAATACAATCACTTCCAAGTCTCACCTTCGAAAGTTTGAAAAGCACCTGGTCAGTTTTTGCAATGATGTTGCCCATGATCATGACGATGTAAAAATGAAGCTCTTTGATTTATCCTTAGAAGATGATGCTGAAGAGTAATACCTCGACCTAGATGATGATTCATATAAAACTCTTAGCAAATTCCAAGATGCTTTTTGGAAGAAGTGGGGAGAAAAGAAGGAACCAAGACATTTGCTTGCTGCCCTTTATAGCATAAAGAAGATGGAGAATGAAACCATGGATGAATTTAACACTAAATTCAAGCATGTGGTTGCGGACCTTCCTAGAGACATCAAGCAAAAAAATGCCTCTATCCTCATATCCTACATCGAAGCCTTCACCAGTGACTTAAGGTACCAGTTGAGAGATAAAGAAATGGCCGATCTGAAAAGTGCCTAGGAATTGGCCAAGAAAATAGAAATGAATATGCACTCTTCAGGTAAGTCCAACATTCTAGGTTACACTAGGGAAAACACTTCCTACAACAAAGAGAAGGGTAAAGCCGTTGAATCAGAAGAAAAGGGAACTTATAAAGATCCCATGGAAAAGGTGATGGACATGATAAAAAACTTGGTTACTAGTCAAAACCAACTAATGGCTAATCATTCTACACAATTGAATCATATGCAAAATAGAATAATCACAATGGAAAGGAATAATGGACCTAGGAACTTTCAGCCCAAGCAGAATCATATGTATCAAAAGAAATTTCCTCAGCAAGAGCCTAGGATTCCAAACCAGTTAGACTCAGCTAACATGGTAGAAGAAGTCATTCCATGGTGTAGACCCTATGAACAATTCCACCTAGAAAGCACTTGTTATGTTTCAAATCAAGTCATGGAACATGGACTTCCTGAGGTCAGTAGTCAGGAAACAACTTCAAGCGATCCTGATCATGTATACATGGTAGGCCAGGCCTACCCTTTGTCATGATCTAAACAGTGCAAACCTAAGGATGAAACCATTGCAGAATCTTATAGTGAAACTTATGATGAAAACCGTAATGTGCATGATGGGACTCCTACGTGTTCTCCTCATAATGATGAAAGTCTGGAAGGTTTACTTCCTTGTGACCTTTTCTCTAAAGAAGATGAGTATGAAAATGAGGACAAGTATAACTTGGAGCATGATACAAGTGACGAAGACTCCCTTATATCTGACAAAGATGTTGATGAGGAGTCCTAGACATTCATGGAAAATCCATTCTATGACATGAATAAAGAGGAAAATAATGAACCAGAAACTTTTGATGGTTTTGTTGATTCTCTTGTCTATGGCATATCTAAAGGAGAGAGCATGGACCATGTGGCCTTGGGAAACTTTGATATGGAAAAGGAGCATGCAGTTTATCGATATGATTGATCTGAGCCATATATCAGTATCAGTAATGAAGACAAAGAGAACTTGATGTCGGAACTTGATATCAACAATGGGGAATCCATCACATCTGACATCGATGGTGGTGATGCCTATTGGGATTTTTTTGGATATCTTATTAAGAATCCTATCTATGTTATATCTAGCAAGGGGAGCATCTATTTAGAAATTTTTGGAAGTCCAATCTACTATACTTCCATAGAGGGAAGCATGGATCTGGAGACCTGGGAAAATCCTACTATAGAAGAGTAGCATTCAAAACTCTTATATGGTCATTCAGAGTCATCTCATGCAGATCCACACAAAGGTATCAATAATGAATACATTGAGAAGTAGTGTTGTGAAAAGATAGATATGATGCAGTTAGTAGAATATCAGTCTCAACTATCATCTTCACATATAGAGTTTCCTTATTATTTGGTGCCGCTTGGGGCTTATACAATAGTTATCATCTGGTAAGCCTTGATGATCAATATGATGGTGTAGTCAATCTGCCTCATCATTCCGATTTGTATATCAACCCTATCTAGTCATGGATAGAAGCAGCCTGTGCAAGAACCTACCAATTTGGGAAGAAGTTTGACGACATTATTCATGCCTATGATTTCCCATCCATCCCGCCCATTCTAAATCATCATGCAGGTTTGCATTTTCTGAATAAAGTATCCTTACTTTGGCTGAATAAAGTAATAAAATTCTTAGGTGGTTACATTGGATTTCTAATTACACTTAACCCTTTTTATATCATGCTTAGAGTAGGAAAATAAGCTCCTTGGAAAAGAGCATTTACTTTCCACATTTTTTTGTAATTAGCTATAATAATAATAAAAATTCAATAGTTAGTTACATTTATTTTGTTTAAATAAATTAGCTTAATGGTTCATTTGGTTTTTATATAAATCTTGTGCTACAGAGGTTTTCTTGTCATGTTGAGATGTTTTTACAGGGTGTATAAACCAGAGATTCTGGTGTTCTCGTATCCTCTCCTTGGAATATTCCTAGATCAAGCACACATCCCACAGTTGGATCTACATGTTACCACCTAAGTTGTGCTTAGTTGTTTTTTATCAAGTGATCCTAGTGAACCGAACAAAGATAATTTGTTCGAACTTCAGGAGACCTTCCGAATTGCTTTCGGGAAGTGCTTGTTGTACTATATCACATGTTCATACCCCGTGGGGGAGTTGTAATAAAATGTTCTAGCATGATAGTGTATATAAAAGACTCGGTCTCTTAGACTTTATTTGTTAATCGAATCAGCCCAGGGTGTTTTTTCCCTTTGTTATTATTGGTTGTTGAATAAACGACTGATAATTTCTGAATTTTCCACTCAATACCTCCAAAGTTGGAATGGTCGACTTGGTATTTAGGCCTATTGAGGTTATTAGAGTCTATGTGTCAATGTATAAACATGCTAGGCATCATGGTCGATTCATATGAATATGTCTAAGTTCCCCTAGGTTTTATTTTTTTATTTTTAAAGTTTTCTTAAGTTTTATTTTTTCCAAAACTTAGGCTATTTTTTAATAGTTTAAATGGAAAAAATGGTCTTGTAATAAAAGTGGGCTCAAAAGTCAGTTTCAGTCATGGGGGTGCTCATTTTCAAGCTAAGAGCACCATTTAAACCCATAGATCCACTTTTCCTAAGTTTTGAGTGATTTTTCCATCACTCAGGTCAAAAATCCCTAAAAATAAAATATTGATTATTTAATAAATAAATAAATAAAATAATGGAGAAAACACCAAATCCTAAATCATTGGGATTTTCCCTGATTTGACTGAAATCAGTCTCATCAGCTTGGGATTGACTGGATCTGACCATTCCTTGATAGAAGGAGCTGATCTGGAATGAACAGAGGGTACATTAATGCATGCAATCTTGGGAATTGTACCCTCCCTCTCTCCTCCACATGTGTGGGCTCATCTGGACGAGTTTTGGTGGATGCTTCAGTCAGCAGGTTAAGTTGTCAATCAGTTCAACTCTTTGATTGAAAGTTGCACTTAGTGAGACTCATATCAAACTCAAATCAGGCTCATATTCACTCCACATGCAGCTGCAGTCTCTCTCTCCTTGGGATTTCCACCCCATGGGCTAGATCTCTTGTTTGTGCTATAAATAAAGCATAGATTACCTCTTCCAAACGAGTTATAAATGGGATTGAGGTGTTGTTTATATTGTACCATTGTTATTGTTCATTTGAAATAAAGAGAAGCTTTGGAGGCAAGACGGTGTCATGTTATTGTGTGTGTGGATGAGCATTGCCATGTTTTACTGAGGTAACCTATATCTATGTTCATAATTTGTTGATTGTTTGTGGATCCATTGCAAAAGATTGATAATAAGTTTATTATGATCTTGATAGGAAAATATTTTGTTAATAAGTTTATTTTCCATCTCTTTCCTTTTGATGCATGTTTAGGGATCTAGATTCAACATGATTTATAAGTTTATATGTATGCTATTCTGAAATATTTGTTTATGTATTAATCGGATCACACAAGCATTTTGGCAAGTATTTGGATTCATTTGTAGGTTCCTAGCTTGGAGAGGGTGTTGATATAGCTTTCTTCCTAACTTTCTCCAAAACTTTCTCAAAGGCATAGTCCCTCAACATTCCACCGGAAGGCTCCACGGTTGATCTTCAAGGCTTCCAGCACTCTTTCTCTCTCTTCCTCCTTATAAAAATCCAAATCTTACCTAGTTACTTTGGTTACAAGATTTGTTATCATTTATATCTGTCATATTAAATTAAAACTTACATATATATATTATTTCAAAGCTCATAATCTAGATCTCATTTCTAAAAGGTCTCATTAAGCATTCTAGATCTAGTTCAGGGAAATCGTTCGTTTTGCATGGCAATTTAATGAAAATCCATAGGTTGCATGCATTAGATTTATGTTTCTATTTTAAAAAGATTAAATCTATAAATCATTTCATATCTCATTGGTTTCCCAAACAGCAAGCCAAGATCCCAAGTAAAGCTTGCTTTCCTTGGTTCATTTTTCACCGTTTTAGCTAGTTTTAACTCAGTTTTGTTTGGTTTAAAGTAGGCTTACCCAAAGGTAATTTAAAAGTGATTTTGGGAATATTTCATTATAACATTCTCTCTATATTTTATTAGGAATAACATAAAGAAGATAAGTTATTGTTCGAAAGTGGCTTTGGGATCGTTCAAATCCCCCCAAGGGGATCCCCTTTAACTGTAAATTTTAAATTTTGGGAAAGTTGTAAGATCTTGGTTTCATCCTATATAAGAACCAAGAGGATTTAGATCATTTTATTGATATTTTAATATTAGATAATAAATTGTTTCTCCAAATAGGCTCTTTCGAGTCCATTCCCCATCCCTCTGGGGGGATTCGCACCTTTTTTTGTTATTTTCCGCATTGTCTTATTTCTGTTCTCTTTAGATTAGTTTCATTCATGTATAACAACATGATTTTATTACTTTATCATATATTCCACATTTCAGTATCAAAGTAACTTGAATACTTACCCCACGACTTCCTGATTGACCCGCAAGGGGAAAGATGTGTGGTAGGAATAATTAGAAAACTTGTGATTTGTTTCTACTTGCTACTTATCATTAATTTTTATAAAATAAAACCTATCCTTGATTCCTCTATTGAGTTCCACTTGGACCGAAAGAGTTTCCTGGAGGTCTTTTCTTTCTAAGAAAACACATCCTTTAAAACTCACTAAAATTGACAAGACTCTGGTGTGTATGCTCTGTACCTGTCTTCAGTTCGTACGATCAGTTAAGTTGCATCGAAATCAACGTGAGTGACTAGTTTAATTAGTCTTCACCTTCCCCAATCAAACACCATCAGGCGAAAATCTAACGCCTCGATCAAACCGTAAGTAATGGAAAAATACCCAAAGGAAGTGGGAACTCCTGAAAAGTGACCTCGAGGCACGAATCTCTGTTACACCTTCGGGTGCATTATGAACAACAATCTCAGATACTCGATTAAGCCCACATATTCCATGTGGGTAGCCGTGAAGGTTTAGTTTTGGACATACTCCAAGTACTCTTGGGTATATCTGGAGTCCCCCCCTCACTTAATTTCAATCAACTCATATTTCACATTAACTTAAAATGTACCAAGAGGCAATCACAAAACATTCACTCCAAGCACATGCAAGTACATTGATTATTTTATGACTCCATTTTA
>LPNX010262618.1:253735-304968 GCA_001517045.1 Pseudotsuga menziesii
CCGCACGATCGCATGTGCTATGTGAGAGGTTCACTAAGTGAAGTCCCCGTGGATCCCTACCTCTTTAAAAAGTACCTATGCACTAAACACATGGTTAGAACATTTGAATCCATCACATTCACACATGTTCCCAGGAACCTCAATAGCATCACAGATCAAATGGCTCATGATATTCTAAATTGGCACATCCATAAAAGTATATAGGAAACATACAACCATAACATAATGCATAATCATGTCTAAAAATACACACACAATGTAATAATACATCGCATAGGCATTTGCAATCCATAGAATAATAAAAAGACTCACATAATGAAACCACAAAAGCGTATCCACGTGCGTCAAAAAATATATATAGATATAAATCCATCAGTCGCATGTCCAAAACATGTCCAATACAAAAACGAGAAGCCACATATGCATTCTCAATAGGATATACATAAGTGACATAAAACCAACTAAGTGCACCAACACACTAGGAACAGCCCCACAAGGCTACTAATCCAACTTAGACCCATCATCTGAATCAGCCTCATCATCTTCCGAAGAGGAAGCATCCTCTGCAAGAAGACCACCTCTCGTCGTCCAACGAAAGTGCTCGTAAGCCACCGCCATCTTCCTCATCACGCCTGTTAGCTCAGGAGGAAGATTATGAATCGCAGCAATAAAATTGGTACTCAGATGCTGCCAGCCAACATCTGACACCCCAGTAGCAAGCTCATCCAGATACGACACCAGTCCATCCATGTCCTCCTGCTGCCTACGGGAGCTCCCAGAAGGGGTCGCCATAGGAGGTATGGTAACAACCCGCCTCCAATGCCCAGGTGGCAGGTGAGGACCAATATCTGCACATACAAGCAAGGACACCATCAGTCCACATACATCAATATGAAAATTACTAACCAGATCAACTATACTATGCATAAAGATCAACATAAAAACATCAAGCATACATACCAGCTGGTCCCCACGCCTGGCCAGGAGGTCGTGGCATCTTAGGATCTCCTCAAAAATCCATACCTGCATACAGGTACTCCTCGATCACCACAGGAAGCTGAAGCCACTGCTCCAGCAACTCCTCTATAAAAAAGCAGCCCACTCTGCCTCCACCCTTGCAAATCATCATCTAGCACCACCTATACATCCTCGGCTCCCACGGACCACTGTCCTGTACAGCCCGATGAGGATGAAGTGTATGTACTTTCTCAAAGAAGAAAGCACATAGGAAGGATCCAAAGCAAAAACCAGTGCCAGTAGCCTTCGACTTGTTCAACTGATGCTGAACAGCCTGCAAGTACATCTAGCCCCATGCATAATATGTGCCACCTATGGCATGCTCTACTAGCTGCATTTGACCACCAGAAATCTTGTGGCTCCCGATGGAACCCAAGATATGCTGCAGTAAAGTTCCCACCACCCGTGTGGACAACTCCTCGATGTCACACATCAGGATGTAAGAGTCATGCACATATGTCATGGCGTAACAGTGCCAATCACATAGATCCTCTAATGTCTCCCCCCAAGACAGTACAGGTGCCAGGTCACCAACTACTCCCAATATTGGGAGCCCAGTAATGAATTACACATCCTCCAGTGTAATCTCAATATGCTGGCCCTGGAAGAGGAACACCTCCTCAGCAACATCCTAAAAGCCTATGAGTGTCTGCATCAACAAATGCAAACTCTGCATAAGCGGTATCCTCATAAATTTCAGTAACCCACAGTGGCCAGTGTATCTCTAGCACCCCCATCATGCAATGATGCAGCACCCCCATCATGCAATGATGCATCTTTGATAGGTTTGCAGTCTCTCTCCCTCCATTTCATCTCCACCATCTTGCACAAAGCAAAAAACCCTGATGTCAGACATCCCCACCATCAAAAAACCACCCAAAAGAGGCTAGGGTGCACCTACTTAGGAAAAAGGAGCGCCCAGGGCGCTCATAATTTCCCAATAGGTGTTCCCAAGGTGCACCTTTCCCTTCGAAATGAGTGACCTGGCCCACATGAAACCCCAAACAGCTCATAGGGGGACTCTAGGTGGTCAAATCCAGTAAGTAAACCATCAAAATGAAGAGGTTTAGTGAGAGATTTTACCTAAAAGTCACGGCTCGCGAAACCGTCGGTCAGATCAAAAGAAATCAGCAAATGAAGAATTAGGGTCCACCTCTCCAACTCCATAATGAACAGTGACAATGACACTTCACCATGTGGACCCCCCCCCTTTTTATAGGCCCCATTTGACCTAATTTCTTCAGATCAACATAACAGGACCACACGGGCTTCGTTTGAGATGTCGTTCATGCCACTGGCTTTAGAATTCCACCCTCTATCTAGTTATGAGACCATCATCTCACATGTAATAACTTAATTTTAGGACCATTTCCCACAAGTCACCTCAATTTACGAGCCATGACATGACGATGCAAGTGTCCATGGACCTGTAGTTGTATCACACTTCTCGATCGCTACTCATGCGGGTTGTCGGGCCGCTGCCTGTTAAGGACTGTAATTTTAGCTTTTATTTTTGTATTTTTAACACATAGTTATCTTTTCCATCCACCAAACATTACGCATACCTTTGGACGACTGTCCACAAAAAAATTTCTTTTTCTTACATGCATTTGTCATATAAATGCCCCTGGACTTGCACTCACATCGCATGTGGTCAAGTACATCCACCGCAACACACACACATGCTCTCTTGACCTCTGTCCGAGAGACACCTTGATTTGCGTGCCTCTGCCGCACCGTCTCGTGAGCCTCTGTCACGATATATCCTACACAGGTATTGGTATGTTTGAGAGCCTTTTGCTTCGTCCATACTGCACGGATGACCTTTGGACCTCTGTCCACCGTCTCGACATGGGGCATCGTTCGTGCCACCGTAGTTGGTTGACCACATTGGAGTTTTGTTTAAGCTCTTTTCTAACTCCTTAAAACAATGAAAAGATCGTCAAGCGCAGCTGCTTCCTTTCCCACTCACTAAAGTATAGGAAAGGGCGTCTACATCGTCTTGTTTATCTCCTTTTGTGGACCATGTAGACCATCTCATGAAAAGGACCTCCTTTGCACACACTCAAGACAATACCATTCCCCTCTACATACTTTTGTGCTTTCTCGGGTAGAGGGGCTGCACTTTACAAAAAAGCGCACCACCAGTTGTCATTAAGCTCTTTTCCAGCCATCTCAACAAGAAAAGATCGCCGAGCAAACTTGGTTTCGTTCATGCTCATAAAATTATTTGAATGACCATCCAGGCAGTATAGGTTTAACCTTTTCCGTCCTGATTGGACTACCAATGGTAAAGAAGTCTCTCATCCCCTCCAAGATGGGCGAGCTCTCCTATGTATACTTTTATCCTTTTTTGCACACAGGAGACTACCAACGAAAAAGATCCCCCACTAGAGTCTTCTTCTTGCTTTCAAACTCTCTAAAATTGAAAGCACCATTGAGCATTTACTTTCTTGGGCTCGCAAAAAATCCACGAGATCATACCATAATGGTGTCCCTAGACACCCCCCCCCCACAGCAAACAATTTGGCAGCATTCCCACATTGGGTCACCTTTGTTCAGAGTACTCTGCAATGTGTCTTCCTTGGATCCCATTAGTATCAAAAGTGTCTGTTACGGAGAGAAATTCCTATGGCTTGGGGTACCACAACAGACAACTATGACTCCAAAAATCAATCTTTCCCAATATGCAATAGAAATAAAATGTCTAACACTAAAGGATCAGACCTCGTACCTTATTCCGGACAGTTGAAGTAGATCCCCGTTGAGCTTTTCAATCTTCAGCTTGAATTGATATGATACTTCCTCAACAACAAGTAAACAATACAAGCATACTATATATCATGGTGTTAGATATATTCTAGCATATATAATCAATAATGTAAAAGCATTTGACATATTCCAATGGATACAATATTCAATCAAATACACATCATTGGACAAGGAAAGATAGTTCTTATTAATATAAATCAGAGATTACAAGATAGATACAACCTCTGACGACACGTCTGTGAACCGGAGAAACTGAATCCCCCACTTGGGCCTCCACCAACTCAATCCTCCATCTCATGATAGCAAGCTCACTAGCAAAAGGAAAGCTTGGGAAGAACACAATAGTGCTCCAAAGGGACAAAGGGATGCAGACTCAAGCATAAATTCTGGCAACAATGGACTATAGTTTCATTACTCTCAATCTCTCTATATGCCTTCAATGTACCAAGGGGTTCCTTATATAGCTTCACAAGGGATAATGAAGGGTTGAATCCGAGCGATCTCAAGGCATATGGAAGGCCAGGAGTCAAATGAGTCGGATCCATGTCAAGGAAAACTCCAAAAGGATTTGGACTATGCACACATCTCGATGTACGCGGTTATAGGGGTCAAACCCGTGTATGTACGCGGTTATCGGGGAAAAATCCGCGTATATCATCTTTTATATAGTTTTTTAGGGATGATCAAGGACACATCAAAGGATAAAATATGGTCCATGGGGTCTAAAGAGTCTGCAGCGGGACAGGGGAAGGCCATACAAAGTGTGATTCACCTAGAGTGGTGAAATCTTCTATAACAGTGTCCACCTCCTCCAAGTATTTCCCATCTACAGCAACATTCCCGGTAATACAGCTATGATCCCATTCCCATGAGTCAGTTTCATTTGCTGCTTGGTCCACCCTGTCATCATACTCTGAACAAAGGAAGTTTGAGCTTCCCACTCCCCCACTACCCCTATTCAGTTCCTTCCCTTCCCTCCCCTCCCCCCCCAATTCAGTGAGTCAGTCCACAGATTGATTCACACCTTTTAGTTATCAACCTCGCGCTCCTGGTCAAGGAAACATCATTGCCTTGACATGGGGCAGGTCTCCCTCTGTCGATGCCTATTGGTCGTTGGGAAGACCCAGGTTTACTATAATGTACCAACAACACCCCTAGCTCACTGGCCCTTTCAGCAACAGACCACGGAGCGGCCTGAAGTCTCACCCGAAGTGATTCTAATGGGTTGGCCAAAGACTCAAGTGTCTCGACCAGGTTCTGTATGGAATCCTGAGTGCATCTCACAGCTCTTCTTAGCCCGCAAGATGTCTCTTTCTGTGATGCGCAGTTTTCCTGATACTTACTCATGATGAATCTAGTCCTTATCGCATCGCCGTGTCCTGGGAAACACGTAACTCTCTCCTACGCTCAATCATCAACCTGCGGTACCGCGCACCATAGCTCCTCTGATGGTGCGATATCACCTCCCTACGATATCCTACCACTGCGACTCAGCGCACTTAGCTTACTAGTGTTCACTTACAGGACTCAGCACACAAGGCTGTTTTACACTGCGACTCTTAACTGTCTTAAGTGAAACTTAGACAAACTCTTATACATAATACTTAAAGACTTCAACTTGCATTTATCCTTCTATAATGTTGTAAACTGAATAAAAAATACATACATTAACTGTAAGCAAAGTTCACGTAATGAATGACAGATATAACAAGAAAATACAATCACATGAATCAATCACATAACGCTCTGATTTTACGTGGTTCACTTCCAGGGTAGAAGCTACGTCCACAGAACTGTGTTTCTATATTATAACTTGAGAGAGGTACACAGTTCTGCTGCACCGCATATGCAGCTAGAGATCTTTTGGGTAACTCTGCACATAGCCTGGAGCCCTTCTCTCTTAGATCTCTTCTCTATATTGTCTTCTTACAATATACTCTCACTCTCTCTCTCTGTCAATCACTGCGGATTGTTACAATACAAACTAACAATGAGCTAACAAATGACTGGACTCTCAGACTTGCTAATGTCTAAGTAGCTACTGGCTATCCTAATAGCTCCAGAAGGACTGACTAGCTGGATGGCTTAAAATGCCCCAAATGCCAACCTTTTACAATACAAAATACATCCCTTTATAGGCGGCCCGAAGTTCTCTCCATTACAACACTGTGGGCTTGTCCCAACAGTAACCCAAAACCCTAACTAGTGACAGTTGGCATATCTGTACTTGGGGTAGTTGCTTTTCATCACACCACTGCTCTCTACAGTATTCCATGCTTCCCGGCACTGACCATGGGTACTATGCACCGCTTCCCTTCTTCTGTCCTTCGTCTTCAATACCTCGGCCTCATTGCTCCTTTTCCTTTATGAGGGTAGCTAAGCCCTCCTGTCTTCGCCGATGCCTTCAATGCAGTGGTTGAGCTCTCTCTTCTTAGCCACTCAGGTACTGTCATCTTCCTTGACTTCTCTATCCCAACAGTCACGGTTTTCAGCTCTGCTTTGCAGCTAGAAACATGCTACGACATCGTAGCTTTACCTTATCTCTTCGTCTTCGTCAAACTGTCTATCTGCCAAAATGGCAGCTTTTCCTGTAGCTGCAGGACTCTGCTCCAACAATGCCAACACACATATTCCAGAGGATAGACCTAGAGGTCCCTGTACCTTGGTTTCATTAACATCATTAATGAGTTTTTTGGACCGCTTGAGAGGAGTCCTTACTGCCTCTTGGGATGGTTGTTTCTCACGTGCTCGACTTCAACTCCATCATCGCACCATTGAGATTCATACAGGGTTTGTTTTGCACAATACTTGGTCGAAGACCCCGAATGTCACCTGACTCTAGCACATTGGTGAGTCCACTTGAGGGACCTAAACAGGTTATGTCCCTTGTTATTTTTGGGTTGCGTCGGAGACAGTTTTCAGAAGCCCCAGCAGTGCTTCGATATACCTTTATGATTGATACAACATAATTTTACCACAGAGACTCTGACTCTCAATCAGGGAGTCCACACAACTATGTACCAGATCCAGCAGACCGTCATTCATGAAGATATAGCATTCCATGAGAATGCCATGGGTCCAATGTACTAGATCAGTATTGTATTCAGCCTCACATAGAGGCAACTAGCATTGTAACATTAGTTGTATATGACCGGCTCTTGTATTTTAGAGCATAGATCGAATGATTATTTTGACATTGTCATGAGCATGGGAATGCCCACCTCGTCCATATACATGTCACACATTTATTGTATCTCACCCATTGATGGGAACCAAATTAATACAAAAACCAAAATCCACCATGCCCCAGCCCCGGAAGCACCACCTCTATACAGTAAATCCTATGATGTCCGTCGGTCATACATTGAGCTCCTACCCTCACACATCAGGGGGCAATCTGTTAACCCAAAAATCCCCCACATATCTCTCTATGGCCTACACCACCCGAGGACACCATCTCACAACCCCCATATCACTCCATCAGACCTTCCATTAAACCCCCACACCTCCAAAAGAGCCCAAGGATGAAGAAAAGGGATAAAAACCCCAAAAAAGAGCCCAAAATAGGCCCCTAGGAGCTAAATCCCTCAAAAAGGGGCTAAAGCCTTGACCAAGGGCTTAAAAAAATAAAATCCCTTGGAAAAACTATAAAAGGAGGGTGGGGGGTCACTCTCAAAACACTTCTCCCTTGCCTATTTTTATGCTGCCCGTGGATGCTTTGAGACCTTTGCCTCTCAAACCACCCACATTCCCTCTCCTCCACATCCATTCCCATTTGAGCCATTGCTCCCCCAACCAAGAGAGAAAGGATTCTAGGAGCTAGGGTATGCTGGCCCATTACCCACTAAGAGAAGGTATATTTGTGTTTTTTGTGTTTGCTTCTTAGCTATTTAGATTTGTTTTTACTTCTAACCATTGTTTCTTGCAAGTTTTGTTTAACATTGTTTGCATGTTTCTCCATTGTAGCTTAGGTGTGTTTTGTAGGGTTTAAGGAGGCGAAACCCTAACCCGTTTTCTGTAGAGGGGTTCACAAAGCTTCCACTTCTTCTTTATGCTCTTGCTTATGATTTAGTTTAGTTCTAGTTTCTATCACTAGATTAACTTAGTTTAATTTACTGTTCTGTTTACTTGCATTTCCATTTCGTTTTTCCTGTTTTCCAATAGTAGGAACCTACCCTTGTGCCCTATAGGCACAAGGGAGTCATTCCTTCTCCTGTAGTGAGGATAAATCCTCACTACACTTATTAAGGTTAAAACCCTCAAAAGAATTCATTAACATGACGTTGACCTCCATCATCCGAATTACAGTGCAACGAAGGATAAATTATGAAGTATCAAGCATTTGCAAATTTACATTGTTTAGACCATTGACATGCATGATTCAATTTGATTTTACATGATTGAAATGCAATTTTTTCATATACAAACTAGATGGAGCTTTAATTGATTGACATCAATCTCAAAATAAGTTTAGTTACATTACTCTTAACCTATAGTTTATCAATCCAGTCTGATTAGAATTAATATAGATCACACGTACTCAACAACCTTAGGTTTTTTCAAAATTGATGACAATAAATGAACACAATTTATAATCATTAAGAATATCAAATACCAACCATTATTAAGGAAATTGGGATGAATATATATAAAATTGATCAGACCAAACTTTGATCAAAGAGGTTATAAGAATGAAGTTTCCCTTATGTAATTTTTTAACATTTTCAAATTGTAGCATAACATTGATGTAAGTATAATGTCTAAGGTTAATTTTCACATCACTTACCTAAAAAGATTGAGATTACTCTCTTGATACTACACCAAATTTATTCAAAGGTCGTCGAATGTCATATATTTAGGAACTACTATATTACTATTGATAAAATTAATCATGATAAAAATATATTAATTTTACAACTATTGTGTAAAATTAAATATAACATTTATCATGATCAAATTGAATAAAAAATAAGTTGCTGCTAAATGTGAATTAGTCACCATCCCATCTTCATAAGTCAATGTAATTTTATTGAGATATCACCTAATAAAAACTCTTTGACTAACATGTAATAATTTTGAGGTCTGTCTCAAAATTGAAGATCATAAGCTTGATTAACACCTTAAAACAAAAACACAGACTAAAATAGTTTATATATCATAAGGTGGGTTGTTGGCATCTAACACCACTCGATTATTGCAATGTTTCATCTCATTGGAACTCCCTATCAACATTGTTTGTTGGGAATCCTCCCGAGAACCTCCCATATAACCCAACAATTTTCACTCACTCACTGACATTTACTATTTCGTATAGCTTCCATATTGACATTATTTGTCGGGAATCCTCTCGAGCGGCTTTGATATAAAACACCGATGTACATTGGGGTTTTTTCACTTATCATCCTATAAAAATTTCCTATCAGAAATCTATATCAAGAGTCCTCTCGAGAACCTCCAATAGAACACATTAATGTAAATTTAGTTGTTTCCACTTGTCATGTCCTAGGAATTCCCCATTGTAGTTCTTATTATTGATACTCTGATACAACATCATAGAAGAAAATTTAATTTAGTATTTGCAATTTTGAATTATTAACATGATTGAGCATGGTGCAATTAAACTCCTCTACAAAATTTCTTTAATGTGGGTATGGGACACCTCAACGCCTCATCACCAGAACTAATCTTTATTTGACTGTGCCAACCTCACACCCCGCTAATGCAACATATTAACTACCCTAACCTAGAAACATAATCTTGACTGTACATGGAGATTTGAGAAATATTATCTCCAACATTCTCCCCTTTAATTATTTTAGCGAAATTTTTTTGACTAAGTACTACTCTACAACATACAAATTTCTAAGTTATCTCTATGAAATTCAAGCATCTCCTTGGAAAAGAGTTTCATAAATATTTCAAACAATTGATATTCATATAGACGAAAATCAATATAATTTTCATTACAATTCATTATCTCTCTAATAAAATGATACCTTGTAACAATGTTCTTACTCTTGTTATGACTTGGTCCTTCTTGTTCATGCAACAACTCAGTCAATATTATCCCCATCAAGACTATCTAACACACTTCTCCAAATGTTTCTACATACTTTGATTCTATAGATAACAATGTCACTATGGGATTCTTCTTAGATTCTGAAGCTACTACACTAGATCCAAAGTTGAACACATTACCAAATGTGCTCTTCCTCTCATCACTATTACTTGCAAAGTCACTATCATCACTGTCACTAATGTATACACAATATCATGTTCTATTGTTCGACTAACATATCTCAAAATCCTTTTACCATCTTGCTAACGAGAACTCTTTGGAGACTGCACAAATATAGAAATTAAACTTACAACATGCATTCCCTAAGACATCCTTGATGTCAAATACATGATGCTACCAACCAATCTCTTTAAATGTTTAATTAACATTTGATCCATGATCCTTCTTTCTTATCTTTGTATCAATTGCAATTGGTGTTATAGATGGATTACAGTTCGCCATCCTAAACCTTCTCAAAATATTTTTAACATACTTGGATCAACAAATAAAGATACAATTCTTAGATTGATTAACTTCTATACCAAGGAAATACTTCACTATCCCTAAATCATGTTCGAAATAACTTATTACTGAGAGGGCATGTGAACCAGTAATTGCGTAGATATGTATATTTAACTTATACATATTTTCACAGATTTAAGACTTTCCACCATACATAAGAACAATCAAAACAATGCACAAATATTTGAGACTAATTGTATATTTTTAAATGTATATGTATAATTACATCAGTGGGAGATTAAAGTCTCCAAACATGAGCACCCACTCATTTCAGGTGTTGACATAATGCCAAGTACAATATGTGAGCTACTAGAACCGGCCTGCAACAACTTCAATTTGCGTGAGCACCAACTCACAATGTTCAAGCACCAACCATAACTTATATCAATTTGACTGTGAAAAATATTACTTGTGGCCTCAATCTCTGACTTGTTGATAACTGTGCTCTTCGATTGTGGAAGCACAAACTTCCATTTGTTCTCAAACACCAACTGGAATGAGGCTACGATCCCATAATTTTTATCTACACCAACAAAAAGGATGTTACTACACCCCGATTGTATTCTCTACTACTTACTGGAAGGAGGATGCAACCCCCTACTCCTTCCCCCATCCGACCTCCCTGATATGAAATAAGATTGTATAAAAAACCTGCAAATAGAGAAAACACCTTATCTTCACAATACACAACTACTGTAACTTCTTTGATATGTTTTTGAGTTTCAAATTCTTCACAAATAGTTTCCCAAAATAAAATGTGCAATATTTACCATGTTTGTGTCAATTTATTGATTTGTGTTTTTCATATGAATATATTCTCAGGCTCAGTTATACTTGTTGCTCTATGATATTCATCTTTATTGATCAAGAAATTCACACATCTAAGATACATTTATTCTTTTATTCTGGCACATTTATTTGGTGTTCATCACTCATTGACTTGTGCACTTTGTATCCACTACATAAAGATACTCGTTGTGATCAACGAGCCATTAATACCCAAAACGAAATTCTGAATCTTATCAAATAGTTATTTTAGATCTTCATTCTGCACAATATTTCTTCACCACATCCATCTCTTTCTTATTTATAATCTTCTAGACTCAAGATATGTGTCTACTTGTTTAATTTCCTTAACTTTGGATAATGCCCCACTTGATTGTGTTTTCAACAAGTTAGGATCTGTGTCGGCATGCTAGTTTCTGCAATTCATCTTTGTGTAGTGTATGATGCATGTATTCCCACATCCCTGGGGGAATTTCACATGCATCAGTTTATTACTTATGTTTCTTTACAAGTCTTTGTACCACAAACCATATTATTTGTACCACATACCATATTCTTTATTCATAAGTCACACAAATGTTATTTGCACATTTGTGCCATTTTCAATTTTCTTCTACATTTATGATTATATGCATATTTGCCACCAATTGTAGGATGATTTATTCAATGTGACTTCCACATTGTCCCATATATTTCTTCAAGTTGGATATGTTAGAGGAAGTCCTTTACTAATTCAATCTGATTCACTGACTTCTGATCCATCTAACCTTTGAACCTTTTACATTTGTTGATCCATCTCATCTTGATCCTTCGACATCAATTACAACACATACTCAACAACTGTTGATCCATATGATCTTTGATCCTTTGAAATCGATGAAAACACATATTCAACAAATCAGTCATATCAAACTCTATTTTCATGGTTGTTTTAAAATCATCCTGTTAGCATTGGAATTGATCCAAAGGTTGTGGAAGGCTCATTCCCAGGTAATAGTAGAACCTCTTTAGACTGTGCTTCTGGCCCATCATAGTCAAAGAGGGATCTCTCTTTTACTTACCAAATTTGCTCACGTAAGATATTCAATCGAGAACAGTCAGGAGGTTAGATTCCTGAATGGGGTAGATATGTTGTTATAAGGTGTAGGTGGGACGATCAGAGAGGGGGACCATTGGGAAATGGAGTCGACAATCCTGGTATGGAACATGTTGTAGGAGGTAAAGGATTGTGGAAATTTATAGATAGAGGCAAGGTATCCGCCCATCTTTCAATCAGGAGATATTTAGCAAGTGACTAGTGTATGAGAGGAAACAGTCCATCATGCAGAGCATTTACAAGATGAATTCTGCGTGACTTTAGAAGAAATTGTTTAAAAATGTTTGAAACAAAGTGTCGAGATCATACAAGATGAATTCTAGCCCTTATACACTACTGTCCAAACATGAAATCAAATAACAAACTAGAATGAAAAATGTGATAAACATTCACATAAAGAAGTTACATGTTGAAAGAAAAGACGGCGCAAGAATCTCTGCCATGAAGAATTATCATTCCTCTGCAATATTATTCACAGTTTAGAGTGTGGTGCTATTTCCATGATTTACAAATATTAATAGACATTATGGAATAAGTGGGCGTGCTCAGCCTGGATGACAACCCAACATTTCTGTTGCTCCTATGACGTAGGAAACAGAATGGTCTCCCTCATTGGGCTTGCCTTACCCCATGTGAAGAGAATATTCTCTAGCTACTTCCTTATTTCTACATGCCAAACCACATGGAGGTTGTCTGTCTTTAGGTGATATGGCTCCGCCACAAGGCTTATTTCTCCTGTACGTATGCTACAAATGGTGCCCAGGGAATCAATCAATCTACCGGGAGGAAAATCATGCATGGGAACGTCTCCTCTACTATCATATTTGTCATGGATGTGATACCTATGGACTTGAGACCTTCTCAACCCTTCGATTTGGGTGCCTTTCACATCTATCCTCCACGTTTCTTTAAACTTCAGCCACTGATTCATGATCAGCCTTCATCGGTACCATCTGATCGGGTGCACGTTAACATTTGGCCAATCTTCCCTTGTCTAATTAAGCGAGCACTTTCAAGTTGTGGAATCCTCCATGTCCATTGATCAATCCTGACCCTTCTTCGTGACCGTTGATCTCTGCAACTAGCACCACTTTTCACGACTTGGAATTGCGATTTTATTTGTGCCAATTTGGACCACAAAATCATCTATGGCCATGGATCTGCTCATACTCTTATCTCCGTCCTTTAATCCATTTCATGATTCAAAAAATATCCTTCTTCCGAACACATTTTCCCAATGGAATCACCTCAGGATGTCGATCGGGCTTCACCTTGATCTCGACATTTCATCTCTTATCCCTTTTAATAGGCCTCGCGAATGTGCAATTTAAATCTTTCCTCACATCTCCGGTCCATGGGATCATGCTCCATCATTGATAATTTACATTGTGACTCTGGATCGTTTATCCATGATGCCCCTTTATTTCATTTTTGTTGCTGCATGTCTTGACCTTTGGAAGGATCTACCACTGTAGATCAAGATCCCTTCTCCATCTGATACTCTTAGCTAATGGAAGTTGTCGATTTGATAACCTGAGAGGCACTCGTATAATTCTTCATTGAACAGGATCCTTTTCGAGTCCTTCCAATTCCATAACTTGAAACTTCAAACATAGTGTTAACACATCCATTGATAGGTCTCTAGTGAAAATTAAATCATCAACATATAAAAAAACTATGGAAAATTTTATCTTCTTGATTTACCTTTGTATACATAGTTGAATCAATAAGACATCTGTTGAATCTATTTTCTCTTAAATATTCATGAGTTATGTTGTACCAAACCCTGACCATACAAGGATTTCTTCAACTTGTAGACTTTTTATTCTAGTCTATCGATCTCATATTCTGGTGGCTTCTTTATACGGACTTTTTTCTCCAAAAATCCATTCAAAAATGCAGACTTAACATACATCTAAAATACTCTCCATTATCTATGTGTTGCAATAGAAAAACATCATCTTGTAGTGTTTGGTATTTCTATAGATTAAAAGGTTTCATTTTAATCATTACTGAGTTGTAGACTAAACCCTTGCACCACAAATATTTCCTTATGCTTCTCAACATCTACTTGAACATTCAGCTTGGTCTTATAAATCCATTTCACATCTATATAATATTTATCTTCAGGAAAATATATAATTTCCAAAGTAGTATTTATTTTTATGCATTTAATGTTTCCATCCATAGTTTTCACCCATACTTTGTTCTTTCAATCTTCATCGAAATTTATAGAATCATATGCAATTAAATAAAAAATTCAAATTTGATCCACCTCTTCATCACTTTCATATAACTCTCTTAAACTTCTTGTCTTCTTACCTCTTACTCTATTCATAATCCTAACTAATGTGGGGTTTGAATCATCAATTACCTATTATCCTATTTGTTGTCATTGCCCATAACTTAATGGTTTTCTTTGGTCTTGAGTTCTTGGCATCTTAATTGTGATGGGATTACTCCTGGTTATTTCCTTCTAGGAACATTTGCAGTAGGTGTATTTGTATGTGAATTATGTTATCCACCCTATGCTTCCTTCTCAATTCCCCATATTCTTTAGTTAATATAACTCCTATTGTATCTAATTTATCTATGCTTTGACTCCAAATCCCTTCTTCCTTGAACTCAACATCTTTGTTGATAATGTTGTTCTTAGTGATTTCATTATAGAGTTTACATGACTTACAATCATCATTGTATCCAGCAAATATACACTTCCCACCTTTCTCTTTGACCTTCCTTCTTGTCTCTTTAGGTACATGTTTATCAATGACAAACCAAAAAATATTCAAACAAGAAACATTGTAGCTCCTTCCACTCCAATATTCCTGGGGGTCTCTGTCCTTGACACTTTTTGTTGGACTTGTGTTCAGAATATATACTGAACAAGCCACTACTTCTCCCCAATGTTCATTTTACAAATAATTCTCCTTCAACATGCTTTGAGCCATATTCATAATGGTCTATTCATCCTTCCAAATACTCCATTATATTGTGGAGTATATATTATGATATACTATCTCAATATTCCATGATATTTGAAAAAATCCAAGTAATCATTTGATTTGATTTCTCCATATGTAGTTGATCTTAACACCTTAATATATTTGTCACTTTAATTTTCAACCATTATGCTAAATTTATTGAATATACTGAAATATTCAATGTTCTTCTTCTAAAGGTAAACCCATGTCTCTTGACTATAATCATCTATAAAGTCAGGAAATAAATATTTCAAACCAATGATGGTGTTTTCATTGGCCTGCAAAGGTTTGTGTGCACCATTTCCAAGGTCACTTTGGCTCTTTATGGAAGTCCTGAAACAAACTTGTCCCTTTGGTGGTTTTCCAATCTACAGCTCTCACATGAACTTGTTAGTTGTTGAATACATGGAAACCCATTTGTAACACACCTCAAAATTGTAAAAAAAAAATTACATACACAGTTTTTACTATCATTTACTAGTGGATTACTCATATTCTAACTTATGCAAGTTATTAATATCTTTACCCTGTCTATTATGTCAGGTTCTGTTGGTTGAGGAAATGGCCAGTTCCTTTCAAAAAATTCATCCATGCTCATACATGTCATGTTCTCAGTTTACTTTATCTTAATTTGATTAATTTTACTAGGGCCTTACTAGCCCTAAGGCTTTGGAGACTATCCATAGTCTTGACCCCAACCCTCATGTAATAATTTTACTAAGCATAAAAAAAATCCTTAGGACTTACCATAGCCTATTCTATGGTATGTTGTGACCCTCCCATTAAGTGCAATGGCTTGGGGTTTTGTAAATACTTATGGTACTAACCATAGTATAAACCTTTTTTTATTAATACAAGGTCATTGTTTATCATGCAATGGTTTTGGGTTGTCATATTATGATTATGTTAATGGAATATATTACACCATGGTTTACAATGTTAAGGATTCTTGGAATACCACGAAAGGTTTGATATGATAAATTTTACGCTATGGCTCAGTATTTATAACGCATGGTTTGAACTTAGCTATTATAACACATGTGCAATGATTTCAAGCCATGATTTCTCTAGCCACGGGTTAAAAGTGGTTCTTAGTTTAACTTTAATGTTGTCCTGGCTATGAGTTGGTAGTGCAGCCAGGTTCTTAATATGGCCAGAGGAATGATTTCATCCTTACACCTGTACGTTGGATATGTAAGGGGTTTGACAAGGTTTTAATACGCCTTTGGAATATCACGACCCTCATTATTGAACTAGTTGTTTGGTTTTGAGGCCAACAAGAGATGAAGCTATGATTTATGATAGTGGTAATGGCGTAAGGGTTTTTGGTTTAAAATTTATGCTAATGACATGGTGTTTTTAACTCTCTTGAGGTGTTCTTCACTCCCAAGATTTCTCTGTCTAGGGAAAGCTTTAGGGGCGAAATTTCGTCAATTGGCTAATTTTTGGGTTTTTTTTTTTTTAAATTCGCTATTTGGTGATTTTTAGGCTCTAATATCGCCTATATTTAACATAAAATCTATTTTTTTATCGTAATATTCGCCAAAATTTAAAAGTTTCAACAGTAAATTGTATGTTTCATATTTAATATTCGCCTACTTATCTATATATATGTTTTTTTCAATCCAATATAATATCCTAAAAAACTATAGTAAAGTATACTATTATAATTCTTCAAAAATACCTTGTCTCTGGCAGTATGCATTACAGTGTAAATGCCTCAAAGAATCCTACCATTAGATTGACCACGCAACTTTCTGTTAACAAATAAATATGCCCTAGAACTCGTCTTGGTAAATCTATTAGTATAAATCCATTTACTTATGAATTTTACTAATAAAATGTTGTTGTGGATGTAGGCAGAGGAGGAATATGCTGGAATATTCGACAATAATGAGAGCAGGGGGTGAATCAGTATTGATAACTTCTAACAATTTAAAACACTTTTAACTTATTCATTATCTCAAATAATCAAGAAGGACACACATAACACAAATTTATCGTGGAAGCCCAATTAGGTAAACCACTAATACTTCCTATTAATGCAAAATTAAATTTACAATTAGTTTCTTCCTGCTACTATAGACAAGGATGGTACTACACCCTATTTATCAGCAGGGATGATTTTAAGGAACCATACTTATTTAAAAGTGTATAAATGTTGGCGAATATTATCAATTCTTAAAATTCCAACTATAAAATGATTGGCGATATTTTTCAAAAAATATTTTAATTTTCGAGGATTTTATATCGTTTATATAATAATTTGGAGATTTTTAGGGTGAAAAAATTTCACCCCATCAAAATTGGGTGAAATAGGGCTTCAAAAAATGAAAAATGGTGAATGTTTTTTGGGAGATAAAACATGGAAAAATAGCCAATTGGGCTAAAATTCACCCCTAAAATTATCCATGATTACCAACAACTACTAGAAGGAGGTTATGACCCCCTAGTTTATCAGCTGCTACTGAAAGGATGCTACAACACCCTGGTTTATCATCTATTACTGAAAGGGTGCTACAACACCCTATTTACCAACTACCACTAGAAGGAGGCTACAACCCCCTTGTAAGCATGTAGCCTGCCCTAACACCTCCAAACCTCCCTTGTATGTTTTTATTAAACTTACATATATCTTTTCCATTCAATATTTGTCACAAATACTTCTTCACGTCCTTGGTCTCTACCTCTTCTAGCTGCTACTACAATCTGGACTATAGAGACTACTTCTCTCTCTCAGCATTATGTATATTAATACCCTCTAACACATTTTCTGTGAATGCATCTCTTCACCGTTGCACCTTTTCATTCTTAGATCATTCCTCTTCATGGAAACTCAATTCTTCATTTTAAAAATTCTTTCACTCTATTTAGGTTTATTAGTCATACCTTTCTGCAACAAAATATTACCAGAATTTCCTCTCTGCAATAATAATTCTTCACCAAAACTTCTTCCGAATTTGCCTTTTTTTGCAATCATATTTCTGCAATAGATCCTTTCTGCAACCATCTTGAGCCATTGATCCATTGCATATTGTTTCATGTCCATTGATATTTATTTCATATGCGGATTGCAAATTGCGGGTTTTCCAAATTTCTTGAAAATACTTCCACAATTCCCTTTCCACAATCTTTCTTCTACATCGTCGATCTCTTGTAGAGTCTTTCCTAATCGTCGATATTTTAGATCAAATGCAGATTGTGTATTGTGGGTTTTCTAAATTTCTTGAAAATACTTCGGCAATTTCCTTTCGGTAATCTTTCTTCTGCATCATCGATCTCTTGTGGAATCTTTCCTGATCGTCGATCTTGAGGATTGCGGATTGGGGAATGTGGAACCACACTTTCCCATTTTGGACCTCCGCAATTCTCTTCTGCAACTTTGTTTCTGCATTTATTTTGGACCATCGATTTCCTTGGGGGTTCACTCCGATCGTCAATATACGATCAAATGTGGATTGTGAATCAGCCTTTTCCGAAATGATCTTACGCAATATTCTCATGTAAATCTATTTCCGCAACTATTATGGGCCATTGATTTATTTTTGGATTCAATCCTAGCCGTTGATCTATGATCAAATGTGGATTTTGGAATCTTCATTTTTCTTGTGCAGAAATCATTTACCACCATCAATCTTCTCAAAATCGTCTTTCGCAATTTCTCTTGATTGATCTGGACCGTCCAATTTTTTACTTCACTCTACCATTCAAAAATGTTATTTTCCACACATATCTATTTTGCATATCTTATAATAGACCATTTATCTTTGTCTCTTGAATGATCTGGGGCATCCAAATCTTCTTTGGCGCTTCCAGTGCTTAATTTGCAAATCCATCAAAATCTTCTTTTCGCTTCACACCGTTATCTGCCACTACTTGCTTTATGGATATTTCCCATGTTATCAACCTTGTCACTGATTTTCTATTTGATTTTGTAATTCCTCTATCTTTCACTAAGTTCACCCTATAATAATGTTTACTGGTTATTCCTTTGTCATTGTTGAACTCCTTTGACATCAATTGACAATCCACATAATGGATCCTTTGTCTTTTACTGAGTTCATCCTGTTAATATGTCTATTGGTTATCCCTTTTTCATTCATGAACTCCTTTGACATCAATGAAAGCTATATTCTCAACAATCTCCCCCTTTGGCATTGATGGAAACATCTAAACATTATCCCCCTTCGAGAACAATGACAAAGGATAACCTGAGTGAAATTCATAGACTCCCCCTATCATTGTGCTTCCTTCTGCTCCATTATTGAGTCTCTCTCAGTTTACTTCATGCCAATTCTATGCACCGTTTATCTATGTCAACCATGCACCAGTATTATCATTTAACCCTGATAATGTCTTGTCTTTGAATAAGATAGCTTTCAGCATGCTTCCACATTAGATACCAATTGAATTTCTTCTTAGATACCGATTGGAATTTTCTTACTTTAACTCCCCCTATGTATATGATCCCTCATAATGTTATTTTTAGGGTTCTCTTTAGATCATGAGAGATCTTAGAAAATGATTCCACAATAATCACTATATCCTTCTTCCTCACCTTCATCTTCATATTCATCGGTGTATTCTTTTACATCTCCATATTTCTTTTCCTCATAATGGATGTCATTTTTATCTATGGCACTATTATGCTCATCATAATCTTTGGAAACCTCATTGATGTTTGAAACTTTTGTTTCTTCTGAGTCTTTGTAGTCTGAATTTTTCATCCACATCTTCCCATGAGGTATCCTGCTTACTTGTCCTTTATCATCTGTTGTTTGTGTGTCTTGTTTGCTTCTCAACCTTTGATATTTTCCCTTAGTTCTGCAATCAGCAACCTTATGACCAATCTTATGACAGAAATAGAAATAACCATAGAAATTTACTTTATATATATATGAAATCTTTGATCTTACTAATTCACAAATTCCATCTTCTTCCATTGTTTCTGAGCCTCTACTGAAATACTCTTTCTTATTTTACATTCTCTATCCATATGTCCAAAGTTATTACATTTGCAACACTCTATGTCATATCTTTGAAAAGGTCCAAAACAGTTATGATTTCTTTCTTTTGTTTTTTTACTCGATGCATCCTTCTTGTAATCATGAAACTTTGCATAATATCTGCATTTCATGGTTTTATGACCAAAAAAGATCTGTTGATATCTATTTGTCATTGGTCTCTTAAACACCTCATTAGCTTTGTGTTTGTCATGAAAGGATGGAACAAATTTCCTACTTTCTTCCTTTTTAACGGGACTCTTTAGTGCATCAACATAGCTTCTTATATTTCCACCTTGTTTTATGAAAGAGGAATATTTCAGATTCTTTATTTTGTCATATCCTAGACCAGATTTATCACTAGATGGTCTTTGGATACTTAAGATATCATCTAAAATCCTTGAGCTATTCTCAAACTTTGATTTGATATATTCTTCATGAACCACTTTTCTAAGTTGAATAATATATTTTTCAAGTTTTTTAGAATATTGGATTCTCTTCTTAAGCAGGACTACTAGGTCCTCTTCAATCTTCTTGGCCTCTTGAAGCCGGTTCTTCAAGTCAATAATAATTTGATCTTCCTCTTCTTGGTACTTTGAAAATTTCTCTTTCAAAACTTTGTTCCTTCTTCTACATTTTTCAATTTCATCAACAACAGCTATGTATTGAGCTTGTAGGCCCACTTCTCCTTCCTTGTCTGATTCCTCATCTGAAGTTACTTTCCCAATAAATAAGATTTCTGCATATTCACTTTCATAGTCACTATCTTCTTTGGAATAAAAGTTTTTCTTTTTTTTCTTAAAAATATTCTTATCCATGGCCTTACACTTATGAAAGAAAGGTTCTTCATGATCACTATCCTCTTGTTTTGGGTAAGCACACTTATTGACAAAATGTTCAATTCTTCCACAGTTAAAACATTTCAAGGGTAAATTTCCTTTGTATTTTCTAGTACCTTTCTCAATTTTTTTGATGAAAAGAGATTCTTCATCATCTAGGTTCTCTAATGGGTTCTTGGATAGGGATTTAAATGCTTCCTCTTTTCTTGAAGGTTCATTATGTCCCATCCTCTTCTCATATGCAGTGAAGATACCATGTGGTTCATCTACTTTCATGGCATCAGGTTCATCTTGTTCTTCTAGAGTGGACACTTTTGAGTCATACTTCATTAGAAAAGTTCTTAGTAACTTATTAACCACTTCTCTTTATTTTAATTTTTGTCCAAGACCTCTAATAGCATTGACAACCTCATCTACTCTTAGAAGGTATTCCCCAATATTTTATTCTTCTTTCATTTTAAGGCTTTCAATATGTCCTTTATATATCTAAATCTTTGATTCTTTAACTTTATATGCCCCTTCATAGATAATATTTAATTATCCCAAGCTTTTTTGGCAGTCTTGCATCGCATAGCTTTTGTAAATATAGAGTTTGTCAATCCACTCAAGATGGAATTTAGGGATTTCCATTACCCTGATATTGGTATAGTTCTAAACAGTTTGTAGATAGGTTGTCTCCTATTTTATACTCCTTTTCAGTTGTTTTCCAAACCCTCCATCCAAGGGACATTAGATGGCACTTCATTCTCACACCCTAATATGCATAATTTTCTCCTGTGAATAATGGAGGTATGTTGGTGGCTAATGCTTCTTATTGATCCATAATGGTTTTTAGTTAAGGTCTTCCTTCCAATGGTTAAACTATGGTGAAGGAACCTGCCCTGATACTAGTTGTTGGAATATTGGATAATACTAAGAGGGTGGTGAATCAGTATTTATAATTTTTAACAATTTAAACCACTTTTAAATTATTCATTAACACACATAATAAAAAAGGAAACAAAGAACACAAATTTATCATGGAATCCCAATTGGGTAAACCACCAATACTTTCTATTACTGCAAAATTATATTTACAATTAGTTTCTTCCTGCTACTATAGACAGGGATGGTACTGCATCCTATTTACCAGGAACTACTGGAAGGAGGCTATGACCCCTTGGTTTATCATCCTCTACTGAAAGGATACTACAACACCCTAGTTTATCAACTACTACTGAAAGGATGCTACGACACCCTATTTACCAGCTACCATTGGAAGGAGGCTACAACCCCCTTGAAAGAATGTATCCTTCCCTAGCACCTCCAAACCTCCCTCATATTTTTTTATTAAACTTCCATATCTATTTTCCCTTCAATCTCTATCACAAATACTTCTTCACATCATTGTTCTCTTCCTCTTCTACCTACTACTACAATCTAGAATACAGAGACTACTTCTCTCACTCATCATTATGTCTATAAATACCCTTTAACACGTTTTCTATGAATGCATCTCTTCACCGTTTTGCCTTTTCATTCTTAGATCGTGCCTCTTCATGAAAACTCAATTATTTATTTTAACAATTCTTTAACACTATTTAGGTTTTTTATTCATACCTTTTCGCAAAAAAAAATTTACCATAATTGCCTCTCCGCAATGATAATTCTTCACCAGAAAATTTTCATAATTTTCCTTTCTCCCCAGTAGATCCTTTCTTCAATCATCCTGATCTATAGATCCATTGTGGAATCTTTCATGTCCATCAATATTTATATTAGATGTAGATTGCAGATTGAAGGTTTTCCAAATTTCTTGAAAACACTTCCACAATTTCTTTTCCGCAATATTTCTTCCGCATTGTTGATCTCTTATGGAGTCTTTCCTGATTGTCGATATTTTAGATCAAATGCGAATTGCAGATTGTGGGTTTTCCAAATTTTTTGAAAATACTTCCGCAACTTCCTTTATACAATCTTTCTTCCACACCGTCTATCTCTTGTGGATTATTTCCTAACTGTCGATCTACGATCAAATGTGTATTGCGGATTGGATATTGCGGATCAACCTTTTTCCGAAATGATATTATGCAATATATTCCCACAAATCTATTTCCGCAACTATTTGGGGTCGTTGATTTCTTTGCAGATTCAATCCTAGCTGTTGATCTATGATCAAATGCATATTTTTGAATCTTCATTTTTCTTGTGCATAAATCATTTACCACTGTCGATCTTCTCAAAATCGGTTTCCACAATTTCTCCCAACTAATCTAGACTATCAAATTTTTCACTTCACTCTAGCATTCGGGAATGTTATTTTCCATGCATATTTATTTTATGTATTTTATTATAGACCATTGATCTCTGTCTCTTGAATAATCTGGGCCATCCAAATATTCTTCGATGCTTCCACTTCTTGATTTGCGGATCTGTCCAAATCTTCTTGGCGCTTCGAACTATTATATGCCACTGCTCGTTTTGCGGATCTTTCCCCTATCATCGAACCTGTTACTGATTTTCTATTCAATTTTGTAATTAATCTATATTTCAGTAAGTTCACCGTATCATCATATTTACTGGTTATTCCTTTTTTTCATTTATGAACTCTTTTTACATCAATTGACAATCCACATAATGGATCATTTGTCTTTTACTAAGTTCATCATGCTCTAATGTCTATTGGTTATCCCTTTGTCATTTCTAAACTCCTTTGACATCAATGAAAACTATATTTTCAACGTGATAAGGGTACTCTGGAGGAGCCAACCCGTGGCCCTCTCTGTTACATGCCAAGGTAAGGGTAAACCATTAATCCTCTTTTTGTTTTTGTTTAGTAAAAAGCTTGCAATGCTTGTAGGTTGAGGGAATTGGAGAGGGAGGAGACAGGGTCCCCTCCTCCTGAGCCTGTGTTTTTATACATGCAGGTAAACCATGCTATCATCTTTTCATTTTTCAATCCTTTCAATATGCCAACAGCTTACCATTACTGACTAGTGTAAGTAATTTGTTGTAGGTAAATCTAGGTGTGAGAATGGGGCTGAGAGTGATAACACAACCACATTTAAGATAAGTTTCTCATTTTGATTACAAGCGTTTGTATAATAAAACTTCTTAGGGTTTATCCTGCACGGGATTTACATCCATTGGATTTCCAATGTTATTGGATTCTCTGTATTGTTCCTAATACTTTTCAATAGGGTTTGGGTGCCATCTCAGATGGACTTGCTCCCATACTATTATTGTATTTAACGATGTTTTTTAAAGAATGTGGAATCCATCTGACATGATCTTACAACCACTTAGGAGTATGTGATTTGATTAAATAAGTGATGACCTATCCTTCGGGTCTATGTGATTCGGTTATGAGTTCTTCTTTTTGTTTGATATTGTATATTGTTTGTTTTAAATTCAATGGCGGCCATCTTTGATGGTATTATGACCATCAACACATTCGTGGTTTAAATATTGTAATGCTTTGCTTGTTTGTAAATATCATGAAATTATTACAGTCTGTATCATATGTTTAGCCTGTGCATAAATGATGGTAGCCATTAGATGGACTTATGATCATTTATTTTCTTTACTTAGATTTTGTTGATAATATTACAACCGATAAGGTCTGTGATTACCTGTGAAGTAAATACAATCTTTAAAGAAGTCTCAGTTGCCATCGACAATGGGATTTAATGTCGGTTCCGGGGGAATGAATATTTTCTTTAGTGATTTGTTTTTGAACTTCAAATGGATATTAATACTCAGATGCCTTTAATGTCAGATTTAACGGAGATCCTTCAAAAGGAATGTTACTTCACAAGGAAGGATGGGGTCCGACAATGGGATTTAATGTCGGTTCCGGGGGAATGAATATTTTCTTTAGTGATTTGTTTTTGAACTTCAAATGGATATTAATACTCAGCTGCCTTTAATGTCAGATTTAACGGAGATCCTTCAAAAGGAATGTTTTCTTCTGCGATTTGTTTTATATTGGGACTGTGTATTCTTTAAGTTTGGTTTAAGACAATTGACTTCTAGATCCGCAATTAATTTTAGTATATTAGTTGAATCGTTGTTGAGACTATCATGTAGGTGGCTATTTGTATAATTTTTATGTTGTATAGGAATACTCAACAATAGTAACTGATTGTGATTTTAGTTATGGGATCCGTAAGGGATCAGTTCATAATGATTTATGTTTAAATCGTAGAATTTTATTTACTTTGGATCCTCTATCCAAATACATTTGTTTTATAGGATCCATATATATTAAATTATAATCATAATGTAGGTTTTCTCCATATGGATTATTTGTAACAGATATTCTCTATACATAAATAAAATCTTAGGACTTATGTAATTCTAGATATGTAAAGAACTCGGTTATATAATTTGACTGTATATTTATAATCTTGATATTTAAAATATTGAAATGGGATATATTCCTTACTCTGCCCTAACATGAGATATTTAGAATTAAACTAACATTACTAGAGAATCATCCTATTCGAAACACTATCGGTTTTAACTCATAGATTAGGAAAAATAGTAAGAAGGAGAAAATCCAGAAATTCATTAAACTACATTTGTCAACTAGGAAAGAAACAAATATAATTTAATAACCTATCGGTCAAGTACACCAATCAATTTTCAATATATAATCTAATAAAATAAAATTGTAAATCAGGTATGGGTGTATGATCTAAGAACTTCCCTAATTACGTTTATCATTTATAATCAACATAACTAAATTAAAATTGATAAACAGACTAAGCTAATTAATACACACTAGGTTTTTACATTAGCCATTTCATATCTAGATTAAACATTCTAAAAATTAAAAACATAGAATAAGAACCTGGCACCACTGCTGGGAAAACAAAAGTGGGAAAGTTTTTCCTCCCAACTGTTAAATTTGAGCATATAGATCTGTAGACAAACACACAACTCACAAAGAAGATCTCACAATTTACTCAGCCATTGAAGAATGAAACAGTGCAAAAGGCTTGCAACTGTGAATTCTTTCATTAATCAAAAAAGTAATCTAGATAATAATTACAATGATGTAAAATGGATTTAATAGACACAAGCAATTCAAATCCACATGAGGAAGTTCGAATTGATGACTCTACTTGACTGTAGGTAACCAAGACTTGTCTAAATCACAATTGGAGTTCTAAAACACAACTAACTGTTACATTTAGTATTAAATAATGGTTAACTGACTGTGGTAGGTGAGAAAAGTGGCCCACATGTGTGCAATTAATTAAACCATTATTTAACTAAATGTAACTGACTCCTAACTTGTCTTGACTAGTCATCAACTGAAGTTAAGGACCCAGTAGTTAACTGTCCTTGTCTAAATCATAACCGGAGTTCTAAAACACAACCAATTGTTACATTTAGTATTAAATAATGGTTAACTGACTGTGGTAGGTGAGAAAAACGCCCCACATGTGTGCAATTAATTAAACCATTATTTAACTGAATGTAGAGAACTAGAACTGAATGTAACTAACTCCTAACTTGGCTTGACTAGTCATCAACTGAAGTTAACTGACCTTGGTTGGTTTCGGCACTCCCAGTTGCTTCCTAAATTGTAGGGATTGATCTAGGAGACTCCTAAACTTATGCAATCAAGTGCAATAAGTGGCAGTGAGCCTCAATTAGTGTTCCCCACACTTTGGTAACTGAAACATGTGCCCCAATTAGGTTAAGTTTAACCAATGGTGCTAATGACTATAAATAGACTGGATGGACTCCCGATTTAGACATGACTCCCGATTTAGACATATGACCAAATTTGGACAAGGGAGGATTAATAATCCTAACACCAACCAACTCCCAGAGCAACCAATTTACTTGCTCCAGAACCCTTGAGCCTTTTCGTTGAACCACAAGAGAAAAAGACTTCAATGTGCCATCTCTTGCATTCTCAGATTCAATCCCCACATAATAATAGCCTCCTGATGCTCATGTACATACTAATATATAGTATTTTTCCTAAGACTTGGTCATTTATGAGCCTCCTTCTCTTTAGCACTCAACGTCTAGGAGTTGTGACTTGATTTTTGGGGATGATTCCTCCTACATCGTGAGTTCTCACTCAATGGCTTCAACCACTTGTCTTTTCCTCTTGTGGGTCAGCAAACACTGTTAAACATATATTTCAAATTCTTCCCCCCTTCAACATATTTTATTAATAAAAATTATTAATTACAAAATGTTTTATTTTCAACTTTCTTTCAAAAATAATAAAAATAATAAAAATTAAAATTAAAGTATTTTTCAGCAGAATTAATAATAAATTATTAATTTTTGGTGCATTACATACACCTCCCCTTAGAAGATAACATTGTCCTTGTTTCTATTAGCTTTCTTCTTTAATATTCCATTTCATCATCTTGGAATACGACTAGATATACCTCTCGGATATCACTTTCCATTTCCCAAGTAGCTTCTTCTAGACTAAGGTGCTTCCATTGCACCTTGACTTGTCGGATGGTACGGTTCCGAAGTAAAAGTCCTCTGTTGTCCAGAATGCGCTATGGTCCCACCTGGAACTCTCCTTCGGGTTCCACCTGAATTACATTACAATCAATTACATGAGTAACATCATGAATATATATTTTTAAAATAGAAATGTGAAAAACATCATGCACTTTAATATTGGGGGGTAGGTCTAATTGGTATGCAACCGGTCCTATTTTAGCAAAAATTTCAAATGGCCCACAATACCTAGGTGCCAACTTTGAATACTTTCCCAATATCAAGGAAATTTTATTGGGATTTACCTTTATGTAGACATGTTCACCTACCTGGAACTATCTAGGAGTTCCTTTCAGGCTAGCATAAATTTTCTGCATGTCTTGGGCGGCCTTCAAGTTTTGTTGTACATGTTTCATGGTTAGCTCCATATCCTTTAACAAATCAGGTCCTAAAATTAACCTATCAACTGGACTGCTGACTGCTCCATGTAATCGAAGTATTACATTTGTGTCCATATAAAATTTCAAAAGAAATCATACCTGCAAAAACTTGAAAATTATTATTCTAAGCAAATTCTACTAAGTGTAGGTGGTCTTCCCACTTACATGGTTTGTCCATGACATACAATATTAGCATCTCCTCTAGTACTTGGTTTACTCTTTCAATATGCCCATATGTTTGTGGATGATATGAAGTACTGAAATTTGGCTAGGTACCCAACCCTTTAAACAAGGCTTTCCAGAAATTCCCGGTGAATTTAACATCTTTGTCTGAGATGATTAGTTTTGGTACACCACGTAATCTAAAAAAAAAATTCATGAAAATATATGCAATGTTAACAAATTTATAATTATATTTAACATCAATAAAATGAGCAGCCTTACTTAATTTATCAACTACAACCATGATGGAATCATGTTGTCTAAAATTATTTGGTAGGCATGTTATAAAATCCATACTAATTATTTCCCACTTCCATTTTGGAATGGGAGTGGCTACAACAGTCCTGCTAGATGTTGAAGTAATTCCTTAACTTTATGGAATTCTATGCAGCGATATAAGTATTCTTCCACTTCTTTCTTCATGTTTGGTCAAAATGAATCTTTTCTGATCATGGCGATCATTTTCTAGTATCTAGGATGCCCTGAATACTGTCATTTATGTATCTCATTCATGACTGTAAGTTTGATTTCTGCTATATTTGGTATGTACAACCATTTTTTATGCAACAATCCTTGTTTATTTAGGATGAAATTTTGTTTTACTTGATTCTGTTCATTTTTAGTATTCTTTTCTTTTATAATTTGATATTCTTTATCAACATTTTCTACAATTACGATTTGATTTTCCAGATCAAATTCGTAGCTGCTTCGTGCAAATAATAAATTTTCATGACGACTCAAAGCATCTACAAATTTGTTTTCTTTTCCTTTTATGTGTTTTATTTCAAAATCATATTCTCTTAAGAAGGACAACCATCTTACTTGTCTAAGATTTAAATTTTGCTGATCAAATAAATATTTAATACTTATGTTATCTGACATAAGTAGAAATTTCCTTCCAATTAGGTAATGTCGCCACATTTTTAAGGCATGAATTATGGAAGCAAGTTCCAAATGGTGTGTAGCATAATTCTTTTCATGTTCCTTTACTTTTCTAGAGTCATATCCCATGACATAATTTTCTTGTATTAAAACCCTACCTAATCCTTCTTTGCAAGCGTCGGTACATAGGACGAAGTACTTGAAAGGATAAAAAATCTTTAGGATTGGGGCGGTAGTTAGTAGGTGTTTTATCTTATTAATTTTTTGCATACATTTTTTAGTCCACTCAAACCTTTTACCTTTCTTATGCAATGAATTTATGGGGTAGGAGATCTTATAAAATCCTTCGATGAACTTCTGGTAGTATCCGGTAATCCCCATAAATGATCTTATGTCGGTTACATTTTTAGGAATTGGCCATTCAGTGATGGCTTTGATTTTATCGGGGTCGACAGAGATTCCATCCTTAGAAAATACGTGTCTGAGATATTGAGTCCTATCCTTAAAGAAATCACATTTACTGAACTTTGCATATAGTTGTTGTTCTCTTAGTACTTGCAGAATTATCTTCTAATGTTCTTTATGTTCTTGTTCATTTTTCAAGTAGATTAGTATGTCGTCTATGAAGACAACCACAAACTTATCAAGATAGTTACTTAGGATATTGTTCATTAATCACATGAATGAAGTAGGTGCATTTGTCAACCCAAAATGAATTACGAAAAACTCGTAGTGACCATAGCATGTCCTAAATGCAATTTTAAAGATGTCCTCATCTTTTACTCGCACTTGATGATAAACACACCTTAAGTCTATTTTTGAAAAGATAGTTTCTTCGCAGAATTGATCGAATAGATCCTCTCTCCAGGGTAGCGAGTATCGGTTCTTAATTTTTATTTAATTCAATTGTCTATAGTCTATGCACAACCTTAAGGTTTCGTCTTTCTTTTTCAAAAATAAGTCTGGTGCTCCCTAAGGGGAAACATTAGGTCAAATATAATTTTTATCAATCATTTCCTATAATTGAGATTTGAAATCTGTAAGCTCTATTGTGTTCATTCGGTAAGGATATTTAGATTTTCGTATCGCTCCAGGTATCAGATCAATCGTGAAGTCAGTGTCTCTTTTGAGAGGAATTAGTCCATGGAATTCTTCTGGAAATATGTCTTCAAACTCCTTCAAGACTAGTATGTCTTCTAGTTTAAGTTTATTTTTGTTATCATTATCATTCATTATATAGACATCAAACACTTTACATCCTTTTCTTACTGGTCTTTTAATTTGTAAAGTAGATATTTCTCTCATTGTAACCTTCCTAGGAATCCTTTTTACTTTTACAATGTTTCTAGTATTGTTTGTACATGTAAAGGTTTTATCAAAACAATTTAACATTACTGTGTACTTTTATAGCCAATGCATTCCTATTAATAGATCATAGGAACCTAAAGGAAGAATATTCAAATCAACATGTGTAATGAAATCATTCATTTATAATTCACAATTCTTAACAAAACTAGTAACTTTATGTTTAGTACCCATGGATAGTTGTACTAGCCACGACTTATCAAACTTTTTTGGTAGTAATTGAAATAATTCAACTATTCTAGGTGATATATAACTCAGACTTGCACCTGGATCAATCAAAATGTAAATAGGTTGATTGTTTATCATAGCTTCGATTTCAACCATGGAAGTTTGATGGTTTGCTTGCCGGTTTTCCAAAGCAGCGCAAATTTTGGGCATGCTCCTTGTCATGTCTCCAATTGTAACTGCTTCTTGAATGGATTGGACATTAAAAAATTTCTTTCTTACTAGGCATTCTTTAAAGTAATGTGATCCATCACACTCCCAACATTTGAAGGTTTTTTTTGTGCAGTGTTCTTGTTAAAAACAAAAGGAGCTTCTTTTACGGAGGAATTTTGAGGTTTAAAACCTTTGTAGTTATTTCCTTGATACCCCATATATTTATTCTCTGTGTTTTTGTGGAATTTATTTTTTTCTTTGTTTGATCAAAATTATTTTTCCTTCTATTCTTCCAAGTTAATACACTTTCTCTCTTATTTTTATTTTGGTTGTAACATAAATGTTTCTTTCTCATCGCTTCCTCTAGCATCTTTGGATTGTCATACTCAATCCGTTTGTTATAGCTGATTTTAACACACTTCATAGATCATATTTTTATGGCCTTCCATGTCCCTATGCAGACTCTTTGGACCCCATGGACTTATATTATACTTTGATGTTCCAATATCATCCCCAAAATTCACTTGTCTATACCTATACGCGACTTTTAAAGCCATACTCACGTGTATACATAGATTTTGACCTCAAACCCGCATACATTGGGCTGTGCGCATAAAGACAAATATTTTTGGAGCTTTCCTCATATGATTCCAAATATCTTGTCTCTTTGCCTTCCATATTCCTTGAGAATGCTCATATTCAACACTCCATTACCTCTTTGCAGTGCTATATATTTCGCCTCTTGGATACATTGAAGGGGGAGAAATTGAAGAGAAGGGAACTAGATTCCATTGTTGCCTCATTTTTTCTTATACTTGAATCTGCACCCCTTTGTCCCTTGGAGCACATAATTCCCAAGCTTTCCTATTATTTCTGAGTTTTCTATCAAGATATGGAAGATTGAAGTGGTGGAGGCTAATGCAGGGGTTCGGACCAAAACCAACCCAAATAGCACCTCTAGTATATTCAACTTCCTACACTTGGAAGGATCTCCAAATTCAGCTTTAAATGCCAAATTTCACACTAAAATTGCCTTCCCGCAATTTTCCTTCTGCCTCCGCCTTTCCACAACTGACGCTCCAAAACCTCATTTCCGCATCCGCCTTTCTGCATGTGAGATGCAGAATGCAGGATATCCATTTTCCAAATGCACCTTCTGCACTTTCCTCTATACAATTCCTCCTATGCAACTTGGATTACGGGATGCAGGATGCAGAATTCCAAATTCCCAAAATTGCACTTCCGCAACTTTTTGCCTACAAATCTTTCCCCGCAATGTTATCTGACCGTTAGATCTTTTTGTTGCAGACTTCACCACGGCCATAGATTTTCCTTTTTATTTGGATCTCCAAAAACTTGGCAGATCCATTATCTCCCTTACAACTCCAGTTGTGGATTCCTCCTGGACCATCATATCTACATCTATGGATCCAATCCCCATCGTCTATTTTCTACAAAAACTCGTTAAGTCAGAAGACTTGTGTTCTGCACAGATTTGATCAAAGAATTGATCAATCTAGATATCAACCTATTCACTCCATTATTCTAGTCCTCCTCTACGTGAATCTACCCTATCCTTCAATGATTCCAACAAAATACAACTCTTAAACCAACAATTGTAGATAAATCTACAAATATTCATGAGAACGTCGAAATCACTCTGCACAACTACGCTACTCAAATTAATGCATACATTTAGACTAACAACACTCAAAACACATGGCTAACTTCTATTAGGGAAATAAAAGTAAATACACACAACTCTTGGCCCTCTTTCAGCCTCCTCAAACATTTATAAGTCGGTACAGACATAGGTTTGTCCGCCTCTCTGTAAAATGCGGTTTTCTTCTTAAAGATGGAACCCTTTCAACCTCTACAACCTAGATATTTAATCTACTCTGGTACCCATCTATGAGTGGTCCTACAACTAAAAAAAATTACTACAAATCATGATGAAACATCCTTGACTAAAACAAACAACCAACGGCTTGATCTCCACGCAGGGAGTCACGACTCGTTATTATTCCTACAGCTCTAACAGCCTATAACTAAGCATAATGACTCATCACTATCTAGAATATCCATAAAAGCATAGGTTATTTACAATTTAATACTCTAGGGATTATTAAATCAAAATGTGTAGATCCCTTCCTAGGCCTGATCTAACATTGAACTTGGAATTTGAAATGGAGAGTAGGATGCTACTACATCAGAATCCCCAAGAAAAATAAATATGACCTCCAAGTCATAGTCTTCCAACTGCAATATACCTGGATCCCAAACTTTGTTTTGTAACTATTTTTTCTCATCAACTCTGCAATGATCTTCAAATCCTCCCACAGTCATCCAAATGATTGTCTAAACCTCACTGGCATTGTTCCTCTTACATCTCTACATGATATTCCATAGCTCATTTATCTCTTCATCCAATCTTCTTCTTTGTTGAAACATCTTTGTCTGGATTCCCTTCTCCACTGCAACTTTCATTTTCTCAGAAGTATAACAAACTTCCAAATCTTTCTCCCTCTATTGTACATAAGGTTCATGACTTCTACTTCCCCCATCATCTTTAGCCCGATCTTGAGCTTCCATATTGTCTCTCAATACAACTTCTTCCTCTTTATTTTCCTTTAGACAATGAAAGGAAATTTTATTTCCATCAAGCAACCATACTTCTTCATCCACCATTCCGACTATCCATTTTCATAATACCTATAACAAAGTTATAAAATAGACATTTAAAACATAGACATTCCACATGTCCATGATTTTACCTTCATCTTCGTGCTCTTCAAACTATTGGAAAATATTCAGCAATTGTCCCTTTGTTCCACTTTTGCAACCTGCAGTTAAACACATATTGTTAGTTTGAAAAACATAAGACACTTCAGCCTCAACTGAATGCCTTCTCCTCCATTATTCCATGCTGATTTGTTTCTGCAAAACAACCTTTGAAATACTCAATGGACTTCTCACCAACATCCTCATTCTCCTATGTATACTGATATGAACTATTTTCTTTGTTCACAAGCTTGTCAGCAAACTCTGTATCAGCATCCTCCTTCTCTTCTTCAAGGCACACACCTTGCTCAGGTTCACACATCACGTGAAATTCCTCGTGCTCAACTGCCCTGAGTCTTTCCTCTTCCTTCACCCAAACACTAAGTTTGCACTTGAGATTCCTAGAACATAACCTATGTACATTCCATTGCACCTTCTTCTTCAACTTCCATTTATAATATTGACCTTATGTATCTTCCTCATGCAACAGTTCAGCCACTTTACTAATCCCCTTCTTCAACTCAGTAACCTCTTTGTCAAATTTGCTTTGACTCATCCTCTTGACACCACTTGCTCTGGCATATTCCTTTGTTCTATTGTGGCTTCCTCTTGAACCCTTTAAATGAGTTTCAGTAGCCACCTTCCATACCACCTCCATGATATTTCCCATACTCATGATGAACTACAAACAAATCTACCATTCTCAACACCTCATCAAGATTCCTCCTATTTGACTATTGGCATTTTCTTGGTTCTCACACAGAACCTTTGAGCACTCCCTATGCTCTCTATGGGATTTGAGCTTTGCATTCATTTCCTACAGCGCTTTGCTGTGAGGGTTCTCGTACCACAATTTCCTTCTCAACTCCTTTGTTCAGAAATCAGCATTCTATCCTCATCCTGCAAATTAATATTACAAAACTCCTCTCCATAGTGTGCAAATATTTGTGCACTTGCTTTGATACCAAAAATGGTGTAGGAGTTCAGACCAAAACCAACCCAACCAACACATCCAGGATCTTAAGCTTCCTACACTTGGCAAGATCTCCAAATTTATCTTTAAACGCCAAATTCCACACTAAAATTGCCTCCCCACAATTTTCCTTCTCCCTCCGCATTTCTGCAACAGGCGTTCCACAACCCTGTTTCCACATCCGCCTTTCCACATGAGAGATGTGGGATGTGGGATATCTGTTTTCCAAATGCACCTTCCGCACTTTTTTCTCCACATTTCCTCCTCCTCAACTTGGATTGCGAGATGCGGGATGTGGAATTCCAAATTCCCAAAGTTGCACCTTCACAACTTTCCGCCCGCAAATATTTTCCCGCAATATTATCTGGCTGTTACATATTTTCATTGCGGCCTTCACCACAGCCATTGATTTTCATTTTTATGTGGATATCCCAAACCTTAGCGAATTCATTATCTCCCTCGTAACTCAAATTGTGGATTCCTCCTAGACCGTCAGACCTACATTTGTGGATCCAATCTCCACCGTCTGTTTTCTGCAAAAACTCGTTAAGTCATAAAACTTGTGTTCTACGCGGATTTGATCAAAGAATTGATCAATCCAGATTTCAACCTCATCGATCCATCAATCTAGTCCTCCTATGCATGCATTTACACTATCCTTCAATGATTCCAACAAAATCCAACTCTTAAACCAACAATTGCAAAGAAATCTACAAATATTCATGAAAACACCGAAATCACTCTGCATAGCTACTCTGCTCAAATTAATGCATACATATAGACTAACAGCACTCAGAACACATGGCTAAATTCTATTAGGGAAATAAAAGAAAATACACACAACTCTTGGCCCGCTTTCAGCCTCCTCAAATATTTACAATTCAATACAGACATAGGTCTCTCCATCTCTCTGCAAAACGCAGTTTTCTTCTTAAAGATGGAACCCTTTAAACCTCTAAATCCTATCTATTTAATCTACTCTTCTACCCCTCTACGATTGGTCTTGTAACTAAAACAAAATACTACAAAGCACGATGTAACATCCTTGTCTGAAACAAATAATCGGCGACTTGATCTTGATGTAGGGAGTCACGGCTCACTATTATTCCTACAGCTCTAATAGCCCATGACTAAGTAGAATGACTCATCACTATCTAGAATATTCATAAAACATAGGTTATAATTTAATATTCTATGGATTATTAAATCAAAATGTGTAGACCCCTTCCTAGGCCTAATCTAGCATTGAACTTGGAATTTGAAATGGAGAGCAGGATGCTCTTACATCAGAGGCCCAAGTGGAGGACTTAGTTTCTCTGGTTCGCAGAAGTACCAATGGAGTTTGTCACTATTGTGTCTCTGTTTTATTAATAGAAATATGTTTTCATGTCCAATACATGTGCATTTGAATATCAATATTGAATATGTGGATGTATTTACTTGCTTATACATGATTGATTACAAATGCTAGAGTATCTCTAACACATTTATATATATCATGCTTTCTTTGTTTGTTGTTGTTCAGAGAAAATTATAATTGCAATTTCATTGGAAAATCTCAAAGGGGATCTACTTCAACCATCCAAAATAAGATACGATTCTATATCCCTTAGTGTTAGATTCTATTTATGCTCAGTCTGGGCTCTTGTATGAGATAATACTAAACGCACCTAGATCCAATTTAGACCCTAAGTTTAAACCCGAGCCACATGTTGATGCCATTGTTGGCTCCAGAAGTGCTAAGCCTACAAACTCGGTTACAAACCAAATGAATGAATTGTCTATTAACTAGCCTGCATGGAGATAAGCTATGACTTCGTCTCATCCTACCCAAACGACGGATGTACTTTTAGTGCAATCATCAAACCAAAAAGGTAACCAACATTAGAGGAAATTTTAACTCAAAATGGGCCTCCTAAAAAAAATTAATAAAGTAATAAAGTAATATTTATTAATTTTGGAGGAAGAAAAGAAAAAAACTACTTTTTTGTTTGTATTTTCGACATATCTCCCTGTTTTTTTACTCAAATTTTGACTAGGAGAGCTTGTCGGATGCAGAATTAAATTCCGCATCCAACGTGTACCCACTCGGCATACTTCTGACGAACCCTGTTACCCCAAAAAGAAGAAATACCTGAAAAAACGTGATGATGATGTCATCATCACATTTTTTCAGGTATTTCTTGTTTTTGGCGTATCGGGGTCCATCAAAAGTATGTCGAGCGGGTAGGCGTTGGATGCAGAATTTAATTCTACATCTAATGAGCTCTCCCGATCAAAATTTGAGTAAACACACGAGGAGATATGTCGAAAATACAAACAAAAAAAGTAGTTTTTTTTATGATACCTATCCCCAAATTTATATTAAAAAGTGTTTAAGACCTATACGGTATTTCAAATTTAAAGCAATTTCATTGGCTAACACATGATGACATGGAATTTGAATTAGAGTTAAGAGGCCCATTTTGAGTTGAAATTTCCTCTAATGCAACTTGGACAGAATAAGAAGAAAGGTAAAAACAATTGAAAGGGTGGGAATAGGAATGAAAATGTTAATAATAACAAGAACAAAAATAATGCTAGGGGGGACAAGAAACCTAAACGTAAGGTTAAATTTCCTTGCCATCTTTGTGGGGATGATCACCTCACTCACTTGTTCCCTTAGATAGAATACGCCTCAAAGTTCATCGCACAAAGCCTAGTTGTGTTGGCGAATCCTTTACCACAAAACCAAAATATGAACTCGAGGACCATAGACCCTGGTAGTGCTTTCGGTGGGACTCCAAACCTGTTGGACACCGTTAGTGGCCATGTTTGCATTAATATGATGTCTACCAAAAATTTTGTGACACATTCTAAGGATTATGGTACGTCGCAACCTGACCTAGGGAAAGAACCTGCTCCACCTTAGAGCCCTTTGCATATTGAAAATCCTAGTGACAAGCTTGAAGTGCATTCCTAAGGGATTCTTAAATCATTTGGGGAACAATCCTAATGCTTGAGCTTCCCAGAATTATTCTATTGTCGAGGATTTGGGTCAGACTCCTTGTGCGATGTCTTCTTTAGAAGTTCTTCAAACTTTACCTCCACAAAGGAAGGCCTTTTTGTTTTCTCTTGGGGTGGCTGATGGAAGCTCTCCTTTGATAATCAAATTTGAAACTCATGGAGTCCAACCTCATTTTCCTTACTATATGTCTCTATTCATTCATGTAGAGTGTCTAAACAACACCATCAAGTGCACAATGATTGATGAAGGCACTATGGATTTCATTATTTCTTTGTCTTGTTGGAATGGGTTGGGCTCTCCTATGTTGTCTAAGTCGAGAAGCATGTTGACTACATTTGACAAACTATATTTTCATCCGCACGACATACTTCCTTCCCTTGAGGTCTAATTGTGAGGGAAGATTGTTGCGATCAAGGTTGAGGTGGTTGATGCGCCCCTTGACTATAATATTTTCCTGGGTAGGAACTAGTTTTATAACATGCAAGTGGTCACATAATCCCTCTTCTGAGTTGTTTTTTTTCCTTTGGATGGGAATATTGTTGCGATCGATCAGAGGTATTTTCGTAATTCTAGTTCGAAAGCATCATTGGGAGCTTCTAACCCGGTTATTGATCATTCTCATCTGGAAACTGAGAATGTTGGGGTGGGCATGTATCCTTTGTTCATGGGAAATTTTATTTGTCACGCACCCATTCTTATGATAGGTTCTAGTAATGGTAGGGCTTCCACATCATTTAATTCGGTTCCTTTTCTCGTTTTGCATATGGAGGATCCTTGGATTCTTCCTTCTCCAAGTACTTCGGGTGAGGATTCTATACCTGTTGATACGGACATGTCATTGTCTACATCATTGGTGGCTTATACAACTATTCTTGAATCTGTTGTAGATTCTAGTCCTTCCTCTTCATGGATAGAGGAGGAGGACCCTTATGAACTACCTGCTTCGGCGGTTGTGACATCTCACTCTCACGACTTCTTCGATGACACTTTTCTATCGGATGAAGCTATTCTTGAACCTATGTCAGGTACTAAACTTGCTTGGGGAGAGATGCATCATATATCTTACTTTCTTCCTAAGCTTGACGATATAGGGGGTTATGACTATAAGGCAATCTTTAGCAAGAAAGTTGGTAGGACTGTGGTCCCATTAGGCTCTCCTAGGAAGTATGCCAAAGGGAACATGGCCTATTATAATTTGAATTCCATTTAGATATCCAAGCAGACAGTTCTAGTAATGTTTGCAGCAAATAGATGGAGAATGAAGATACAAACTGAACAAAAAAAACCACACAGGAATCGGACAAGTATTACTTAGGAATTTACAGTATCATTCACAATAATAATATCCGGTGGTACAATAGTTTACATAGGTAGAATTCGAATGCATGGGATATGAATTCAAAACCTCCAAGTGGATATGACTGTATCTAATTGAATCTCTAAATAAAGGTCTCCCAATCAATATCGGAGTCCAAATAGAAAACTCCTTAATGACCAATAACTCCAACAACCAGTGACAACTAGTTAACTCAGTGCAACTGTGAGTGAGGTAGGTAGGAAAAGCACTCCTCCCCATGCAACCATGCATTATCCATGCATTGGTAGTGCTAGCTTAAATAACTATGAACTAACTGAATGTAACTTGGGGTTAACTAAGACTAACTATCACTAACACAAACTAAATGAAGTAGGTTGGTGTTGGGACTCCCAGTGGATCCTAAAATGTAGGGATTGGTCTAGGAGGCTCCCAAACTAATGCATGCAAATGCAGTAAGTGGAAGTTAACCTCTAGCAGTGTTCCCCACACTCCAGTGACTAGTATATGTGGCCCCATTATGCCAAGTGGATCCAATTGTACTAGTGGACCCAATTAATTAATTTAAGGTTCCTAAGTTAGGAAATAATTAATCTAATAGACATTTGACAAAGGGAGGATTAATAATCCTAACACCCCCCTGAATCCTAACTTGGACAAATGTGGAACCTAGTAACAATACCATAGGTCACCCAAATACAATCTAGAAGATAATAAAAAATGTTGCTTAATACAACTAAGGAAATAGGGTAAAATATCATGGGAAAAACCCCCACCCTAAAAAACGAGTAGAAAAATAGCAATCTACAAGCTATATTTAGAAGAAAGAAGCTTCCTCCTTAGAAAAATAACTTGACTAACACTACTGCAAAAAATTGCAGCTCTATGCAGTAGTATGGTCCATCAGTGGACCTATCAAAGTACTTCTAAACTGATTACTCTGTTTGTCTCTTCTAGATGGTGAAGGTAGGGAATGATCAATTTTATGCTTCTATGGACCATGTAGTTGATCATTAGCCATAATCAAGTAGCACGACCTGGAAATTTGTTGCACCATTATATAGAGAGTGTATCTGTGAGATATAGTACAACATGCTCATTTTGATACTAGGACCTTGTTCTTCTTTTGTCTTCTGGAACTCCAGCACCACTTCCAACTTCATCAAGAAGCTTTTGAGCCCATATGGGTTTAGGCTTTTGATTAGGAATGGGTACTATATTTAGATCTAGAATCTCTTGAGATTCAGTCTCAATATTAGGATCATGTTGTATGTGATATTATTCATCTAAATATGAAACTTGTAGCACATCATCATCATCAAAAATAGGTGGAGAAATAGCTATACCTTCCTCTACTGTTGGAGGAGTATCATGCAACCGATCTTTTTAAAACTGGACACTTCTTTCAATGAAGCATATTCTAGTACCAACATCCATTAGTTTGTAAGATTTTGCATCTTCTGCATATCCCAGCAGAATACATTCACTACTTTGGGCTTGGAAGTCCTTCCTCTTTTCAAGTGGTATTCTTGCCCAAGATTTGGAACCAAAAACTCTCAGGTGAGAGACATTGGGCTTATACCCATGAAGTGCTTCAAATGGATTCGCCCAAACCACTGACTTGTGGAGAACCCTATTCTGTAAATACAAAGCACAGTTTACTACTTCAGCCCAAAGAGAAGGAGGTAGATGCTTAGCATGGAGAAGGAATGTTTCCATCTCTTTCAATGATTTGTTCTTCCTCTCAGACACACCATTTTGTTGTGGTATGTATGGAACTGAGTGTTCCATTCGAATCCCCTCTAATTCAAAGAAATTCTGGAAATATCTTTTGACATATTCTCCTCCTCCATCGGATCTTATTGACTTGTTCTTCTTATTGAAACTGTTCTCAACCATAGCTTTAAAAATTTTAAAGGTCTCAAAGACTTCTAATTTTAGTTTCATGAAGTAGATCCAGCAGTACCTAGAACAATCATCAATAAAGGTTATGAAATACCTGCAACCATTAATGGAGTTTGTGGGAATAGGTCCATATACATCATTGTGTATCAAATCAAGTGTAGAGACAACTCTATGTGCATTCCCAACATCATACTTCTTTTCTGGATTCTTACCTACCAAGCACCCAACACATACTTCATCGGAATTTTGGATGGAGGGAAAACCTTCAACCATGTTATCATTGTGGAGATGCTTCAAATATTTGAAATTGAGATGGCCAAATATCTCATGCCAAGTCTTGCTGGTGTTGTTAGCATGAGCCAATAAAATTGTAGGAGGAGAACCAGGTAAGAAATGTGAAAACTCATAAGCTTTGGTAGAGTGATTTGCAATACCTTTTGCTACAAGCTTTCCAGTGTATTTTTTTGTGATCTCAACTGAGTCTAAATCGAATGTGACCCTCTTGGGAGAGCCTGTATGAGTCATCTGGTAAACAGATAACATGTTAGCAACAAGGGAGGGCACATATAAGACATTCTTGAACTCACCATGCTTTGCTTTGATTGAGCCCCTTCATTCTACTGGAATATGGGAATCATCTCCCATGTGAATGTTAGTCCCCTTTGATAGTGAAAGAGTAGAGAAGGATTCTTTGGAGGCAACCATGTGGTTGGAGGCTCCAGAATCTATAATGTGTGTTGAGAATGGAGAGAGAGATGCTTTCAAAGCATGACACTTTTCGGTATGTTCTGTCAGTGCTTCTTCATTAGGCTTCTTTTCTCTTGGAGGAGAAATGTTGTGCTTCTTGAGAAGAGAGAACATCTCAAAAAGTTTCTTCCTCATACACTGATCTTCAAGATGGTATCCCTTTTCATAGTAAGGACATAAATTATTTTCAAATTTCTTCTTCTTAGAGCTGGAGGACCCTTCGGAAGCTTGCTGATTTTGTTTAGGCTTCGAATCAGCTTCCTTTGGTTCCTTCTTCTTTGATTTCCCCTTTGCTTATGCTTTGGAAGAGTCAGTAACCAACAGATCTTGATATTTGGAGGTTTGGATGACTCCCATTCGAATCAATTTCTCTTGTTACTTGATTAAGGACTTGGAGAAAGAATCTAAAGAAGGAAGTTTCCAATCAAGAAATCTTTCCCGCTTGGAATGAAACATAGAGACATATACAAAGTACTCAGGGCCTAGTTTACTGAGTATTGAAAGGACATTCTGCTCATCCTTCCACTCTATTCCACACTATCTGCATTGGATAACTAGATACTTGAATTTAGAGAAGAATCGCTTAATGGTCTCAAAAATCCTGGGATGTAAAGATCCCACTCATTCTCTAGAATGTGTCCCTGAAGCTCATTTTGTTTGTTAAACAAGATATCAAGCTTCTCCCAGGTTTCTCTAGGATTCCTCAATCCTTCTATATGGAAGAGGAGATATCTAGAAATATAAGTACATAAGTACCTTAATGCTTCATCACAACATTTTAGGAACTTGTTCTGCTCTACCGGTTAATGAGGCTCAGCCTCCCATCCATGTATGATCCTATGGTAGCCATGCTTGTGTAAGGCTAGCTGCATATCAATCCTCCAATCAAGGTAATTGGAAGTTGTGAGGATCCGTGGTTCAGGATTTTGAGAACTCATAATTGCTCCGGTTGGAAGACTACAAATACTTCTCACAAGCTACATAGCACCTGCCAATTTCACTGCAATAACACACTAAAACATATGAACTATTAGAATCATGCTTTTCCTCTCGGCATGAAAATTTTTTTAAGGGTCCATCACGCCCTCTCCGCTGCTCTGAATAAATTTAGAGCTAGAAAATTTTCATAGGGGACTTCTGTGGAAACCCAACTACTTCTAATGTTTGATGGGGAGAATCAAGCATGAAACCTGCCTGAGAAGGCTCTGATACCATATTAGAATTTGGATTCCATTTAGATATTTAAGCAGATATTTATAATAATGTTTGCAACAAATAGATGGAGAATGAAGATATAAATTGAACAAAACAAACCACACAGGAATCAAACAAGTATTACTCATGAATTTTAAGTATCATTCACAATAAGAATATATGGTGTTACAATAGTTTACATAGGTATAATTTGAATGCATGGGATATGAATTCGAATCCTCCAAGTGGATATGACTGTATCTAACTGAATCTTTAACTAATGGTCTCCCAATCAATATCGGAGTCCAAATAGAAAACTCCTTGATGACCAATAACTCCAACAACCAGTCACAACTAGTTAACTCAGTGAAACTGAGAGTGAGGTAGGTAGGAAAAGAGCTCCTCCCCATGCAACCATGCATTATCCATGCATTGGTATCACTATCTTAACTTACTATGAACTAACTAGATGTAACTGGGAGCCAACTAAGACTAACTAGTACTAACACCAACTGACTGAAGTAGGTTGGTGTCGGGACTCCCAGTGGCTCCTATAATGTAGGGATTGGTCTAGGAGGCACCCAAAATAATGCATGCACATGCAATAAGTGGAATTTATCCTCTAGCAGTGTTCCCCACACTCTAGTGACTGGTATATATGGCCCCATTAGGCCAAGTGGACCCAATTGTACTAGTGGACCCAGTTAATTAATTTAAGGTTCCTAAGTTAGGAAATAATTAATCTAAAAGACATTTGACCAAGTGAGGATTGATAATCCTAACATGGCCAACTTGTCACCAACTATACCTATCAATATTTCTCACGTGCCTGGAAAGATTGAAAACCTATATAGTGGGGCAAATTGTTCCCCCAATGAGGTTAGAGAGTACACCGAGCTTTTTAAAGAATTCTGAGATGTATTCACTTGGTCTTATGAAGAAATCTCGGGAATAGACCCTCGTATTGTCGAACATGAAATTAAAACCTATCCAGATGCTAAACCCATTTGACAGCGCTTATAGGCAATGAATCCTAGGAAAGCACTCGCTATTAAGGTAGAGATAGATAAGTTTCTTAAAGCTTGTTTCATCTATCTCGTTCCCTTGACCGAGTGGGTGTCAAATCCTGTTCTGGTGGATAAGAAGCAAGGAACAATCCATGTATGCACTAATTTTAGAGACTTGAATCATGTCTATCCTAAGGATAACTTTCCCATGAAATTTATAGAAAATCGATAAGATCGACTCCTTGAATTTTGAAATTTTTACCCACTTTCCTATAGTTTGGACCATGTTTGACCATTTTTGGACCATTTGGACTAATTTTTGTTGTAGGGGCCCAATTTGAGAGTTTTTTGACTAATTCTTTGATTTGTTCATCCTTATTACATGTATAATGTCTGAACTGGCATATAGGTTAGGATTTCACATCTGCTTGCATTTTGCATGGAATTATGACCGTTTCATCTTGACCTTAGGTATGAACCCATTCCATGATGTCACAAAACCTTCATGTTGTTATTATAAGTGACATCATGTGAATGGTAGAGCTTTACTATACATGGGTGCCCTACTTAGACCCTATTGTGCATCTGGTACCCATGCCAATATTCCTCCTTTAGGTTGTGGGAGTCCCTTTTTAGTCCCGCCATGTCCTTGAGCAAGAGCTTCATACTCCTCTTGAACTTTATGTTGGATTTTCCCCATAGGGACTCCCTTGTATATATCAAGTTGTAATTGCATTTCATGAGTTTTTCTTGCCTTATTAAGCTTTATATCAGCTCCCTGCTTCAGATTCATAAGCCATGTAGCCCGAGCTTGTCTCATGTCTAGCTAAGCAAAGCCTTTTACATATCCTTTGTAGCTAGATCACCCCTTTACTGAGAAGATACCTTTCCCCGAGTGTCAATATCCTACACATGTTTCCTTGCATTGAGCATAGGTATGTTCCACTACCTGGAATTAGTTTTCCTGTACCCAACACTCGTATCCTCCTAGCTATGTACTATAAATCACTTTTATTTTTTTTCAATCTTTTCAAAATATTGGAAAAAGTCCAAAAAAATAAAAAAACACAAAAAGTCGGGAAGGAAAAGATATTATATTTGGCAGCAGTCGAGTTGTGTCACCTTCAAACATAGAACTATGTATCAAATCCATTGGTTGGGTTATTAGTTTGACTTTAGGAGCTGTACGCATTAATCTAATTTTATCTCCATCAACTGGTTACACTTCCAGCCCCCATGGAGCCTCTGTCGATGCCTCCTATGTCACACAGATGTCCTAGTTTGCATATCAAGTCCATGTTGCCTACCTTCAGTCACCACTTTCCTTATGCTCTTGTTCAAAGGAAGTTGAAACCTGAGTCGACCATTACTTAGTTATCTTGACTTTGCATGTCAGACATTCCTAGTAATGTTACTGGTTTGTGTACATATTGTTCGTTGATTTCTTCCACATTATACAACAATGTTGAGTACCTTGTGTTGGTTGATGGGGGATGCCTTAATTCCCTCCTTCCAGCGGATTCCATTCCATCAAATTTAGATATTTTATTCTGGAATAGGAGTCTAGAGTCATTTGAGTTCCTTGAGACTTGCACTCATCAGTGTTAAGTTCTCTCGCTATCGTTAATTTTGAGAATACATCAATGTCACCTGATCGATGGATTCTTCCAAGTGTTCTACCTCAACACATATATTCACGCTTGTTATATTGCACTCTGTATCTTGATTCCCATTTTCATTATCTGTGGGCTATCTCGCATTTGTTAATGATATACATCAATGACCGGTAATCAGACGATGGACTACTATGTCCGACCTTGACACATCTATTCACATGGTAGGACATGTACTCGTAGTATTTTGTGTAGAAGAACTTCCATCTTAGTGGCATGACATATATACTACCTTCTTGATCATGCCAATATTTATGAGATTTCATCTCTCGTGATCTTCATTCCAGATTCCAATGTATATCAGATATCTTCATCAACTATCGATATCTTGATCCATTGTATATTATACGCGGTGATGACCACACATGACACTTTGTATATCATCCCTATTCATGGCCATTGTACTCTTATGTATCCGAGATTGCTATATGTATTTGCATTCACATGCAGAGATTGATTATTGTAATGTACTGATGAGTGGCTAGTTATTCCACCTAGATCTTCATTACCCACTTCTGGGATGGATTATATAATGTATTTTGTCCATCATGTTACCCCTATGACCTCACACATTAGGGGGCATCTATTATAGTTGATTTTACCACACCTGGCAGATCACACTTTTATGGCCTTCCATGTTCATATGCAAACTCTTTGGACCCCATGGACTTATATTATACTTTGATGTTCCAAGATCATCCCCAAAAATCACCTGTTTATACCTATACATGACTTTTAAAGCCATACTCATGTTTATACGCATATTTTGGCCTCAAACCCGCATACATCGGGATATATGCATAAAGACAAATATTTTTGGAGTTTTCCTCATATGATTCAGAATATCTTGTCTCTTGGCAAGGCTTCCATGTTCCTTGAGAACACTCAGATTCGACCCTCCATTAACTCTTTGGAGTGGTATATATTGAGCCTCTTGGATACATTGAAGGAGGAGAAATTGAAGAGAAAGGAAACTATAGTCCATTGTTGCCTTAGTTTTTCTTATACTTGATTATGCATCCCGCTGTCCCTTGAAGCACATAGTGTTCTACCTAATCTTTCCTTTTCTTTGTGAGTTTTCTATCGAGAGATGGAGGATTAAAGTGTTGGACGACTCGTTTTTTTCTAGTTCGCAAAAGTGCTGACAGAGTTTGGCACTATTGTATCTATATTTTATTAATAGAAATATATTTTCCTGTCCAATACATGTGCATTTGAATATGAATATTGTATCCATGGATGTGTTTACTTTCTTATACATGATTGATTATATATGCTAGACTAGCTCTAACACATGTATATATCTCACACTTTCCTTGTTTGTTGTTGTTGAGAGCAAATTATAATTGGAATTGCATTGGAAAAGCTCAACAGGGATCTACTTCAACCGTCCGGAATAAGATACGATTCTAATTCCCTTAGTGTTAGATTTGCTTATTGCTCTATCATATTGGAAAGGATTGATTTATGGTTTCATATTGTCTATTGTGGTACCCCCAAGCCATAGGAAGTTTCTCTCAGTAACACCATTCTTTAAACATGATAGGAAAACAATTGAGAAAACACTCTATTTTAGGGTTTTCATGAATTATATAACGTATGTAGCATAGTAGGCTCATAAATTTACTGAAGATCTATTTCATCATCATAGCTCCTAGTCTTGACTCATAAAACAATTTGGCCTTCTCTTCATAGTACTTTTCTGACAAGTATTTTCTTTTTAATTTTTTTTAAATGTTTTCCAAGTTACATATATTTCTTTTATTCCCTTGACTTTCTTTATATTCTTCCACCATATATATTCCTTCCCAATCAGATTATAGATGGCCATTTTAGGTTTTAGTTCGTCAGAATAATTGTATATTTGAAAATACTTCTTCATCCCTGACAACCAGGATTTTGCTTCTTCACCTTTCTCAATTTCCCCATTAAACATTGGTGGTTTAATATTTTTAAACTCCCCAGATATTTCCTCATAGGGTTTGTATTTATTTTTCTTTTTATTATCATCACTACTTTCGCTTGAATCTGGTTGTTTTCCTGAGTGCATTTTGACTGATTCTTCACTGGAAGTTTCAGGTTTATGACTGGAAAATTCCAGTTTCCTTCCCTTACGAGGTGCAGTTTTTGGTAGGTCATGTTCAGATCCCTTATTTTTCTCTTTTTCGTCATTATGTATTTTAGCTAACAAAATAGTATTTAATTCCTCTTGAGTTTTTAGGATTCGTTCATTATCTTCTTTAACTCTTATTAGATATGATCTAAGTTTTTTTTAAGTCTTTTGCAGTTCATATTTGTTATATTGACTTTCATTTAAGTTTACTCAGATCACCCCATCCCTTAAATTAACCTCTTCATTATTTAAAGGATTCTCCATTTGAAGTTCCTCCTCTATAGATTTCTTTGCATCTGCCATGTTTTTCCTGCAAAATATAGTTATCCTTCTCTTTCTATTTTGTAAGATAATTTAAACCAAAAAATAAAATAAATTAGTTTTCCTGGTTTCTTTATCAGTTTATGTGTTGAGTCAATTCATGCCTAGTGTTGTAACCATGCTCTGATACCATTATGTAACACACCTCAAAATCATAAATAAATAAAAATTACATACATTGTTTTTACCGTCATTTACTAGCGGATTACTCATGTTCTAACTTATGTATGTTATTAATATATTTACCATGTATGTTATGATAGGTTCTGCTGGTTGAGGCAATGGCTAGTTTCTCTCGAAACATTCATCCATGCTCATACAGGTGATGTTCTTAGTTTACTTGCTCTTAATTTGATTAATTTTATTAGGACCTTACTTTCCCTTGGGAGACTATCCATAGTATTGACCCCATCCCTTATGTAATAAGTTTATTAAGTGTAAAACAAAAGCCTTAGGCCTTACCATAGCCTATGTTATGGAATGTTGTGACCCTCCCCTTAAGCGCAATGGCTTGGGTTTTTGTAAAAACATATGGTACTAGCCATTGTATAAACCTTTGTTATATTAATACAAGGTCATCGTTTATCATGCAATGGTTTTGGGTTTCCATATTATGATTATGTTAATAGCATATATTACACCATGGTTTCCGATGTTAAGGGTTCTTGGCATACCATGAAAGGTTTGATATGATAAAATTTATGCTATGCCTCATGCTATATAACTCATGGTTTGAACCTAGCTGTTATAACATGTGTGCAATAATTTTGAGGCATGATTTCTCTGGCTGTGGATTGAAATTGGTACTTGGTTTGACTTAAATGTTGTCCTGGCTGTGAATTGGCGGCACAACTAGGATCTTGAGCTATCCCTAGGAATGATATTAGCCTTACACATGTATGTTGGATATGTAAGGGTTTTTACAAGGTTTTAATATGCCTTTGGAATGTCGGGACCCTCATTATTGCACTGATTGTTTGGTTTTGAATTCAATGAGAGCTGAAGCTCTGCTTTGTGATAGTAGTAATGGTGTAAGGGTTTTTGGTTTAAAATCTGTGCTAATCGCGTGGTGTTTTTAACTCTCCTAAGGTGTTCCAGACTCCCAATATTTCTCTAGTGTTCTGCATTGCAGTGTGAGTTCCTCAAAGAATCCTTCCATTAATTTGACAACGCAACTTCTTGTTACCAGGTAATAATGATGCCATGGAACCCTTCTTGGTAAAGTGCTTAGTATAAATCCATTTACTTATGAATTTTACTGATAAAATGTTGCGCTGGATGCAGGAAGTGGAGGGATAAGGGTACTCCGTAGGAGCCGACCCCTTTCCCTCTCTTCTACACACCAAGGTAAGGGTAAAATATTAATCCTCTATTTTTGTTTGTTTAGTAAAAATCGATTCTAATTGTAGCTTGCAATGCTTGTAGGTTGAGGGCGCTGGAGAGGGAGGAAATAGGGTTACCTCCTCCTAGGCCTACGTTTTTATAGGCCCAGGTAAACTATGATCTCATCTTTTCATTTATTAATCCTTTTAATATGCCAAGAGGACACCGTCATTGACTGGTGTAAGTAATTTTTGCAGGTAAAGTTGGGTGCGAGCATGGGGATAAGAGTGATCGAACAACTGCATTTAAGTTAAGTTTCTCATTTTGATTACAAGCATTTGTAAAATAAAACCTCTTAGGGTTTATCCTGCATGGGATTTACAGCCACTTCCTCGGCAATGTTATTGGATGCTCTGTACCATTCTTAATGCTTTTAGATAGGGTTTGGGTTCCATATCAGATGCAATTAATCCCATACTCTTACTTTATTTAACGATGTGTTTTAAAGACTGTGGAATCCATCCAAGATGGTCTTACATCCACTTAAGAGTATGTGATTTTATTAAGTAAGTGATGACCTAGCCTTCGAGTCTATGTGATTCTGTTATGAGTTGTGCTTTTTGTTTAAGCTTGTATATTGTTTGTTTTAAATTCAATGGAGGCCATCTTCAATAGTCTTACAGTCATGAACACAGTGGTGATTTAAATATTGTAATATTGCCTTTGTTTGTAAATATCATGAAATGATTAAATTCTATATCATATGTTTAGCCTTTGCGTAAATGATGGTAGCCATTAGATGGACTTACGACCATTTCTTTACTTTACTTATATTTTGTTGATAATATTACGACCCATGGGGTTTGTGATTACTTATGAATTAAATACAGTCTTTAAAGAAGGCTCGACTACCATCAACGATGGGATTTAATGCCAGTTCTTGGGGAACGAAGAATTTCTTTAGTGATTTGGTTTTGAATTTCAAATGGATATTAATACTTGGTTTCCTTTAATGTTAGTTTTTACGCATATCCTTAAAACAAAATATTTACTTCTGCGATTTGTTTTATATTGGGACTCTGGATTCTTTAAGTTTTATTTAAGACAGTTGACTTCTAAATCCATAATGGATTTCAATAGATTAGTTGAATCTTGGTTGAGACTACCCGATAGGTGACTATTTGTATAGTTTGTATGTTTTACATGAATACTCAGCAATTGTAACCGATTGTGATTTTAGGTAAGGGATCCATAAGGGATTGGTTCATATTTTATGTTTAAATCATAGATGTTTATTTACTTTGGATCCTTGATCTAGATACATCTGTTTTCTAGGATCCATATATAATACATTATAAGCGTAATGTAGGCTTTTTCCATATGGATTATTTGTAATAGATCTACTCTATACATAAATAAAATCTTAGGACTTATCTAATTATAGATATGTAAAGCACTAAGTTATATAATTTAATTGTATATTTATAGTCTCGATATTTAAAAGATTTAAATAGGATATATTCCTTACTCTATCCTAACATGAGATATTTAGAATTAAACTAACATTACTAGAGAATCGTCCTATTTGACACACTAGCGGTTTTAACTCATAGATTAGGAAAAAAAGTAAGAAGGAGAAAATCCAAAAATCCATTAAATTACATCTGTCAACCAGGAAAGAAACATATATAATTTAATAACCAATCGGTTAAGTACAACAATCGGTTTTCAATATATAATCGAATAAAAGAAAATCCTAAATCAGATATGGATGCTTGATATAAGAAATTCCCTAATTAGGTTTAACATTTATAATCAACATTTAGATGGGTAACACTTTTTGGCAAATTTGGCGATGAAAACCTGATTTTTTACTTATGTGCTAGATAGAAGCCCTCAAAACGCATATATGCCATGTGAATTTTGACTTGCAGTAAAAAACCAAATTGTAGAATAGTATGTTGGCTTCATAGTGATATTTTTTTAAAAATATTCCGATGTCATTTAATGTGTGAATTTTTGCATTTAATGAACTGTGTGACCTT
>LPNX010262618.1:305534-320588 GCA_001517045.1 Pseudotsuga menziesii
GAGTGTCATTAATGTTTGAAGGCAAAGTTTTTTGTGGAGAGTTCTATTTTCATGTTTTCATGAGTTGCTGGAGGATTCAGCAAAGTATAATGAATATATTTTGCAGTCTTTGGTAATTTAGTGATTCCTCGACTAAATACAATTCAGTTATGTAATGATCATGTTCATTTATAAAAGGGGTTCGCGGCCTCTATTTATGATTTTTTTGACAGAGGTACCTCGGTCGAGGTATGTACCTCAACCGAGTTAATACCTCGGTCGAGGTATTTATTAACCCTCGGTCAAGGTTTTAATGCCACAACCGAGGGTTACTAAATACCTCGACCGAGGGCTGAACAAAACCTCGGTCGAGGGCTTGATAAAACCTCGGTCGAGGTATTAATAGCTCGGTCGAGGGTTTAACAGGCCCTCGACCGAGGTGCGTTTTTTTTTTTCCCACATGCCTTTGCCAAAAAGTGTTACCCAGGTCCGCGGATTCACCCATAACTAAATTAAAACTGATAAACGAACATAATAATCGATACACACTAGGTTTTTACATTATCCATTTTAGATCTAGATTGAACATTCTAAAAATTAAAAGCATCGAATAAGAAACTGGCACCACTGTTGGGAAAACAAAAGTGGAAAAGTTGTTCCTCCCAACCAACTCCTAGAGTAGCCAAGTTACTTGCTCTAGAACCCTCGAGCCTGTTTGTTGAACCACAAGAGAAAAAGCTTTCAATGTGCCATCTCTTGCATTCTCAAATTCAATCCCCATCCAATGCTAGCCTCCTTCTACTCATGGACATACTAATATATAATATTTTTCCTAGGACTTGGTCATCTCTGAGGCTCCTTCTCTTTAGAACTCAACTAGGAGTTGTGACCCGCTTTTTGGGGATGATGCCACCTGCAGCTTGAGTTCTTACTCAGTGGCTTCAAGCACTTGTATTTTCCTCTTGTGGGTCATCAAACACTCTTTAACATCTATTTCCATGTATGTCCCCTTCAACATATTTTATTAATAAAAATGATTAATTACAAAATGTTTTATTTTTACTTTCGGTGAAAAATAATAAAAACAATAATTAAAGTGTTTTTCAACAGAATTAATAATAAATTATTAATTTCTAATGAAATACACCCTTTCACCATTTGTTTGTTCTTCAACAAATCTAATCCACCAAACTATGTGTCCATATAACCTCAAATTACATAACCGTGACTGATCCAAACTCTTAGCTCAATTTGTAAGCATTGAACGAATGTGTTAGTTGACATATCATAATGAGTGGAAACATTCAGGTCATAGCCATGTCCATGCCAGATATCAAATGATTACTTGGATATATATCAATAATTGTACATACTTTGTTCATTAATAACGCTCTATACTTATTCTCTATGATTTGTCCAATAGTTATCAAATTACAATTCAAACCAAGTACATAATACACATCATCTAGTGTTCTTCTTTCACCATTCTTGGAAAAATCAACAACCACACCTTTACCATTAAAATTCATCTTCTTATCATTACCCAACTTCACTTCATACTCAATGTTGGCCTCCGGTAGGGTACTTTTAAGGATCCAAATATTATAGATGTGTGTATCACTCTAGGTGATTATTTGGATGGAAACATTATGCATATAGATATACAGGTGAATATTAAATAAAAATAATATACTATACTATTAAAAAGTTGTCATTTTTGGCGAATTTTAGGAATTTAATAATATATTATATGAAAAGAAGAGAATGTTTAAGATAACTGGTAATTATATTTTTTTAAATGGCAAATAAATAGACAATTGGACAAATTTGACCCTTAAAAATTATTGTGGTGTCCAAATTGGTAAATATCTCCTTCTATCTTGTCATGTGATTGTTGCAATTGTTGTACAAAAAACAAATGTCTTTTGAAATTTCTTGAGTCACATTATAGATCAGAAAGGTAGGTTTATGATCATTTCCAGTCTCCTCTATGACGTATGCTGATTGTTTATCAATATAATCCCTTTTCTTCCTACAATGGTTGGTAAAATTGTTCAACTTTTTACATTAGTAACATTGCACTTTTTGTTGTGTATTTATGGCTTTGTAGCTATCAGGTTATGTTATTTCTCCCCTTTCAATATGAAGATTATGTTGGGATTTCTTCTCAAATTATGATTCATCTTTGTTGTCTCTTTGTTCATGACTTTTGCCTCCCCTGCCTTTGTTATTAGACCTTCCTCTGGATCTTTTACTCGAGACTTGCAATTGAGACTTAGATGTGTTTTCTATGTAACAATATTCATATAATCTATTGTTATGTTATTGTGCTACTAGGGAACCAATCAACTCATCAATATGCAATTGACTAATGTATTTATAGTCTTCTATGGCTATAACCACATATTCAAACTTCTTCGGAAAACTTTCGATCACCTTCTCAATCAGTCTCTGATTAATGATGACTTCTCTATACTATCTCAATTGGCTAACCATGTTCATAATCAAATTCATAATCTTATCTAAAGATTCTTATTTTTTGTATTCTCCAACTTTCAAAATCACCCCTCAAGTTTTTCAACTTAACATTCTTCACCTTGGATACACCATGATAATTGGTTTGAAGAATATCCCAAGCCTTCTTTGAGGATTTTGCAATAGGAACTTTTGAAAAGATGGTGTCATCGAGGCCTTATTGAATAAGATCGATAGCTATATCACCTCTCTTTCTATTTTTCCTTAATGGATCACACCCATCATTTGTTAAAGGAATCTCCTCTACAAGGCCTATGGGATTTGGATAATGAACAATTACATATCCCCATAAATATCGAGAACATAACAATGTTCCCATTCTAATAGGTCGGGTATCATAGGTATTCCCATTAAATATGGGAACCAATGGATGAGTCAAATAGATGATCGAAGCCATCTCCAATTTCAATTTCAAGAAAATGAACTCACTCTCAAGGAAATACTACGATACAAAAGAGAGGAAGAGTGATTCTATCTCTAATAGCAAATTGGTGTTTATAAAGGAGTTTACAAATTCACATACAATACAAAACCCCATATAAATACAACACAAGCAAATCATTTTGTCTCTCTAGATCCATCTTATGAGGTAAAATTACACACACACACACATCAATATATATACAAGAGATATTTTTCTCAGCAACGAGTTTTTCCATCAGGTTGAAAACTATTACAAAACCGATGACTAAATCATCATCAAAACGAAACCTTTAACACACTATTGGACCTACTATCGTAGCTCTCCTCCAAACACTCTCAGAGAAAACTTTGATATCACACGTCGATGTCCAGTAGGCTATTGCCCCTTGTCATCCCGTCGGACTTTGCTATCAACTGTCTGTGTTAGGACTCCTCTCAAGAACCTATGATATACCACATCAATTCCCACTCATCTTTTGCCACTTATAATCCCATCATACTTCCCTATCAACATTGACTATCGGGACTCCTCTCAAACGCCTCAATATAACACAAATATATCCATTTGGTTGTTTCCACTTGTCATCTTGTCAAATTTTCCTATTGGATTTCTTAATTGGGGCTCTTCCAGAGAACCTCTAATATAAAACACTAATGTCCACCTAATTGTTTCCTTTTGTCATCTCATTGAGCTTCCCTATTGGAGTTTGCTATATTGATCTTCCAATACAACATCACATGGTGGAATTTAATACGATAGTTACCAACTTGAATGCTAACATGACTTAATGCAACAGTATTAAACGTATTTGTGAAATGTCTACAATGTGTGTATGGGATGTCTCACTGCCTCACAACTTGAACTGATCTTGATTTGACTAAAGCGACCTCGAGCTCTACTACTACTAAATATTAATTGTGCTAACCTGAAAAGATAATCTTAATAGAACACAGGAATTGGAGAAATAATTATCTCCAATAAAACTAATCAAACTTTGTTTATAATAATGTAACATGATTATGGTTAAAATTTCAAAAACATTTTGTAAATATTTAAAAAACTATTTAGTTTTATAACTAGTTTTTATTGGTAATTAAATTTACGAATTCATACATATTCTCCATTATTAAAAATAAAAAATAAAAACAACTAAAAAACCAAACCAAACCATTAATCGATTTTTTTTAATAATATCTTATTGAAGTCACCATTCCATGAAATCCATATGCACTCATTGACATCGAAATAAATGAAAAAAAAAACCACCAAACGAAAGTCCAAAACCGTGAGCCCGTCCACAGAATCCATATACTAACAATCCACTTCCAAATAAATAAATTAGGAAAAAAGTAATGCCAAGTGGCCATAAATCCAAACCTAATTAACTACAATGTCTCATAAATAAAATACATTGACATAAATAAATAAAAAATATTAATCAAAATGTTCATAAAATCCAATAAACAACGAATATCATAATAAACAAGAGCACTAGGCGATGTGTATTAACGTTAGTCGAATCCAACAAAGCTTATGTCTCATATGTCAAAGTTTCAAGATTAAAAACCATACTCCAATAAAAATCCAAAGCCAACTAAGTCAAATATCTCATAAAACCAAATGATCCAGACAACTCCAATCTAAAATAAATCCAACAGAAAATGATGACAAGTGACCTTTAATAAGACCGGTGAATAAAACAAAATATGTAAAACCCCATCGATATCGTAAAAATCCAAATTCAATGGACTCCAATATCTCAAAAGTTCGATGAACATGAGTAATATTTGACCCGTACGAAGACAATGATATCTACGTAGACCAACCAACGACTCAAAGTTGTAACATTAAAAACCACTTGTTCCCCAACTTTCAAAAAATCCAAATCTACACAAAGAGTCCAGATAAATGAAAATCCAATTCCCACATCAAAACCCATAAAATTAAATCAAAATCCCATGAAAAATAACAAATATAATAGCAACTAAGTATCTAAAATCCAAAATCACACATAGTGTTCTTTAAATCTAATAATATCAGAACATAAAATTCTAAATTCATCATTTTATAAATATAAATTCAAATATATAATATTATAATTATTTTTTAAATAAATTGAACGATAACTCAATTAGTTAATTTATTCATTAAAAGCATGTTTGTTAATAATATAACTATAAATTATTAGCCCACACGGGTGTGGTTTATTGGCGATTCAGTCGTTATGAAGTCACTTGTTGTAAATTGGAGGTCACGAGTTCAAATCCTGCCTTGCCGTCACTTCTATTAACTTGCACAAAAATCAAAGTATTTTGGAAAAATTTAACCAAAGTTTTATTCACGGTCTTGTTTTTTCATCCTTTATATCAACCAATGACAATGACTGCACCTTTATATCAAGCAATGACAATGCCTCCACCTTTGTATCGGCGAATAGAATTTTTTGTGGTCTTATTGGCCTCATCCCGAGGCGAGGGATGAGGCAAAAGAAAAATTTGAAGCTTCTATCCTATATTTGAAGATGTTAGATACTATATATTACAAACTTTTCAAGTAATGTTAGATACTACTCTAGCATTAATCAATAAACATAAAATGTTTGTTTGGGCTGACATTTAAGTATTAAGTGTAATGTAAACCAAACCTTGCCACCTCTCACATGAGATGCACAAATTAAGACATGACAATTTTTGACATGACAAGTTGCACAATATTTGACATGACACGTTGCAACATGCATAATTGCTTGCACACTTCTTGACTGGGCAGGTTGCAACATGCATAGCCGCCCAAAACCCTCACAATTGGTACCTTGACATGGTTATATATCTTTGCATCTAAGTTTTTGCATCTAAGTTTTTGTTTCCGGCTCTTTCACCTGCAGCAAACAACAAGTCCATGCAAGTTTTCAGCCTCTTCTATCTCTACTTTTACACGGGCCTGGCCTCTGCTCTCGTGATCTTACTAACTAAAGAAAGATTTTGGAACAAGCAAGCCAATGGGTACTTTTTCAGAACAACTTCAAACATGTAGGTTTCCACCTTCTTCTATCTCTACTTTTACATGGGCCTGGCCTCTGCTCTCATGATCTTAATGACTAAAGAAAGATTTTGGAACAAGCAAGCCAATGGGTACTTTTTTCATAACAACTTCAAAACAATGGATGATGTTCTCATGGAAGAACGTCATCCACTGTGCATTAGTTTAAAATGTAATATGTATGTACCTTACCTGTTGGTTAGCTGGTTAGCCTTGTTTAGTTTCAGTGATCGCTACTGCAGGGACGTGGTGAAAAAAAGCAGGCTTTACGAAGAACAAGGATGGATGCTTGTTGGTCGAATCAAACCGAGCTAGAAGAAGAAACAAACTGGCAGGATGGGAGTACTTATGTGCATCCTGACTTTGAGTTCATTACATGCTTTGTTAGTTATTGGCGAGATGGTCAAAGAATGAAATGGGTGTGCTTGCTTCCCTGGGATTTGGGGAGATCCCGTTCATGTTTACAAGTTTAGCTTGGCCTTTACCCATATTCATTATGACCAACTACCTGTGCCTGTTCCTATACCCAACTCACAGTCTAAAAAGTTCAAAGGCCACACGTTCTATGGCATTTTATTCCTATTAAGCAACAAAGCAATTTCTAAGTATCAGAAGCATATTCAGAATATCTACTTTGTGAAACAGTAATAAATATCTTCATTGACTTACGTGCCTAGATGAAGCAGGAGCTTCCATTGTTGCCGCCTATTTTGCATGAGTAAGCTCAGTTATTTTGAGGACGAGACGAGGAATTGTGTCAAAGGTATTACCCAATTTGGCATTTTTTAGACTTTTGCCCTTGAACTCCAGCTGCGCTCCTTAGTTTTTCCATGCACTGTAATAAATGATCGTTATATTCGCTTATATGAAATATTCTGATGCTCGATTATGTTGGACAAACGTAATTACTCGCAGATCTGTACTTGACTTCCAGCTGACTCTGTCAGAGTCTGTATGAGTCAAGATCTTGTCTGTCAGTCTGACAAGAAGGAAAATTCCACAATTCAGCTCTGTAAACCAGTCGAATTTATTTCAGAAGCTAAGTTGTTAGGTAGATAGTTATTACAGTCTTTAATGGCAAGTCAGTCGGCCCATGTTGTAGCAATCTTCAGGTTGCTTATAAATAGAAGAAGCATTTTGTAAATTAGTTTACACAGACACAAGAGAAACAATATACACTGAAGGAACTCCAGGTGAGAAAGAGAAGTCGAAGCTCAAGCTTCTGTGCATGTGATTTAGTCGACGAGCTAAAGCTCTGTAGACCGACAAGTTTGGACCGACCAGTTTGTAACCGACAAGTTTGTAATACTTTGTATTTCTGCATAGTTAATATATGAAATAGTTTGTGGCTGAATGCATGATTATTTGGCCGCATATATTTCCAAATTTACTTCTGTAAAAGTCTTTTACAATTACTGATAAGTAAAAGAACAAGAACCCATGAAAATCTCACCGTGTGAAAGTTCCATGTTTTACGGCACATTGGTCGACTCAAGTCTTCCTACATATTTGGGAACATATGTTTTTTATAAGTTATTTGAATTTGTAAATGTGTACATTTTACTTCATCTTACTCACAGGTGAAAAGTGTTTGTAATTTCTTAAGTCTTTAGACTAAGAAACATATTCTGCAGATTTCGACCAAGGAGAGCCGACTTGGTCGAAGATCCGACTTTGTCGGAGAGCTGACTTGGTCGAAGCAACTGACTTGGTCGAAGTAAAAGTGGTCGAGGTAAAAACCGGTCGAACAAGTAAGTCGGAGTAATTTTGGTCGAGTGTAGGACCGACTAAAATTTGTAAACTTGTCTAGTCAGACATAGACAAGTTTCACCAGACTGGTGAAAAGGTAAAGTGGTCGGCGTGAAAAGTTAAATTAAAAAAATTAACATCGACTGAGCCCTAAACCCAAGTTTAGTCGGCTCGGTTTTGGCTATCTGGTATCAGAGCAAGGTTATATCAGAGCAAGGTTTACATCAGCCCAAGATTTTAGGAAAGAAATCTTGTCTTAAAAGGTGGAAATTTAATTTTCTAAGGAAAGTTAATTAAAAAAAATTAAAAAATGGCTTCCACTTCTGGTTCATTGCAACCTCCAAGTTTTACAGGAAAGAATTATGAATATTGGTCTTTAACAATGAAGGCTTTATTCAGAGGGCAAGATGTATGGGAGATAGTACAACATGGTTATGCAGAACCAGCAGACATGGTAGCATATAACAATCTCACACAGGCTGAGAAAGATGTCTTGAGAGAACAGAGGAAGAAAGATGGAAAAGCTCTGTTTTTCATGCATCAAGCTATGCATGAGAGCATACTCCCAAGAATAGCAGCATTGACTAATGCCAAGGAAGCATGGGATACATTGGAGACTGCCTATCAAGGTTTGGATAAGGTAAAGACATCCAAGCTGCAGATTCTAAGAAAAGATTTTGAATCTCTGTGCATGAAAGATTCAGATAATGTAGACACATTCTACACCAAAGTTGTTGGGTTGATAAACCAACTGAAATCTCATGGAGAACCCATATCATACCAAAGGGTTGTTGAAAAAATTCTCAGAAGTCTTCCCCCAAGATTTGAAAATTTGGTTGTGACCTTAGAGGAACACACAAACATGTCAACATTTACCATTGATGAGCTGCAAGCTTCACTCATCAATCATGAACACAGAATCAGCAGATCACAGACATCATTGGAAGGTGCATTTGCAACATAGTCATCCATAAGCCGTGGTAGAGGCAGGGGGAGAAACAACTTCAGAGGCAGAGGAAGAAGTTCTTCAAGAGGAGGACGAGGTAGAAGTCCTGTGAATGTCGGTGGTAGAGGAGATAACCAGAACCCAAGTCAGCCAAGTGGCCAGAGGCTTGATAAATAAAAAATTCAATGTCATTACTATAAGAAGTTTGGTCATTATGCATATGAATGCAGGAAGAAGCAATATGACCAAGGAAGACAAAGCCCAAGTCAGTCGACCAGCACCAGCACTTCGACAAGTGCAATGTTAATGGCATTGACATCTCCACTTGAATGCAATGCTGTTCAAGAAAGTCCACATGACATATGGTACCTAGACTCAGGATGCAGCAACCATATGACTGGTAATTTAAATCTATTTTCCAGTCTAGACACTTCAGTTAAAACTGATGTTACACTTGGAAACAATGTCCAAGTCACTGTCTTAGGAAAAGGCACTGTTGATATTCTAACCAAACAGGGGGAGAGTAAGTATATCCTTGATATCTATCATGTCGAAGGTCTGAAACATAATTTGTTAAGCATTGGACAGTTGTTACAAAAAGGCTACAGAGTCTACATGGAACATGAACACTGTGTGATCAAAGACAAACGTCCAAGCGACCAGCTGATAGAAAAAGTGCCAATGACAAGCAACCACTTTCTTTCCATTGAGGATAGTTCCCGACATAAAAGGGAATACAAAGACAGGAGCTGCATTCAAGGTAGAAAGTGAAGAAACAGTCAAGATCCTCGACAAGAGAGAAAATCGCAGTGCTAATTTGCAAGCTGCATTTCAGACAGAAGTTCAGGATGAATCCTGATTGTGCAATTTCAGATTTGGACATCTGAATTTTGGTGGGCTAAAGCTTCTACACACGAAGAATATGGTGAAGGGATTGCCATTGATCGACAAACCAGAGAGGGTTTGTGAAGGTTGCTTTTTTGGCAAGCAGCACAAAGAGACATTTCCAGTCAAAAAGTCCTATAGAGCACGCAAACCACTTGAAATTGTGCACTCTAACATCTGTGGTCCAATGCAAACCTCATCCATTGGTGGATGCAAGTATTTTTTAACCTTTATTGATGATTACTCAAGAAAGACATGGGTATATTTCTTGAAACACAAATATGATGCATTTGGTTATTTTCAGCAGTTCAAGGCACTCGTGGAGAACCAGAGTGGTCACTGCATCAAGATCTTAAGGACCGACAGAGGAGGTGAATATGTTTCAAATGAATTTCTGAATTTTTGCAAGACCCATGGCATACAGAAACAATTCACTACATGGTATACACCTCAGCAGAACGACATAGTCGAAAGAAAGAACAGAACCATCATGGAGATGGCACGCAGCATGTTGGCAGCCAAGAATTTGCCAAATGAGTATTGGGGTGAAGTAGTCGCAACTGCCGTATACATTATGAACCGGTGTCCAACAAAGAGTGTGAAGAACAAAGTTCCCCAAGAAGCATGGACAGGTATGAATCATAGTGTCTCACATTTAAAGTTTTTGGTTGTGTTGCATATGCTCATATTCCAGATGAGCTGAGAAAGAAGCTAGACAAGAAGGGACAGAAATATATTTTTGTCGGCTATTCAGAAGACACAAAAGCATACAAGCTGTATGACCCCGTCACAAGGAAAGTCATATTCAGTCGGGATGTTCAATTCGTCAAGAATGAATCATGGGATGGAACCATCGACATAAATGTCAAGATTGTGTCGAACATCGACAATGATGATATGGAAGAGGAAGTGGTTCAAATACCACATGTAGGTCAACCGGTCGGAGCATCGACGACTCCCATGAAACCAAGACATGGTTCAGCACAAGGACCATCGACACAAGTAGTAGCTCAAGATACACTGACAAGTACACCAAGAGGACAGCAGACTCCATCAAGCATTTCGTCGAGGTCGACATTGACAGAACTGGTGAAGACAAGAAGTCTGCAAGAGATATATGAAGCTGGTACACCTAATTCATTCTCCCTGTTTGCATTATTTTCCCCTATATATGATCCACTAAAATTTGAAGAAGCTGTTGAAGAAGAAGTATGGGCACAAGCCATGGATGAAGAAATAGAATGCATTGAGAAAAACCAGACATGGGAACTGGTCGATGTACCGAAAGACAAGGATGTAATCAGTGTCAAATGGATTTATAAGACAAAGCAAGATGCTGATGGGAATGTGCAAAAGCACAAGGAAAGAATGGTAGCAAGAGGGTTCACACAGCAACCCGGCATCGACTTCAATGAAACGTTTGCACCTGTTGCACGCATGGATACAGTCAGAACAGTTTTGGCCATTGCTGCACAAAACAAATGGCATGTTCATCAAATGGATGTCAAGTCAGCATTCTTAAATGGCTATCTAGAAGAGGAAGTATACGTGGAACAGCCACAAGGGTATGAATTTCCAGGTCAAGAACACAAAGTGTACAGGATGAAAAAGGCATTATATGGTTTGAAGCAAGCTCCTAGAGCTTGGTACAGTCGGATTGATTCCTATCTCATTGAAAATGGATTTCACAGAAGTGAAAGTGAACCGCACCAAAGTCGATGAGCAAGGTAAGATGTTAATTGTCTACCTGTATGTAGATGATTTAATATTTACTGGTGATTATGGCATAGCAGATTTTAAAACAGTCATGGAAAGTGAATTTGAAATGACTGATCTGGGGCTTATGAAGTTTTTTTTGGGCATTGAAGTTCAGCAGTCTGAAAGTGGTATCTTTATATCACAGTCTAAGTATGCAAGTGAAATTTTAAAAAGGTTTAACATGTCTAACTGTAAGACAATCCCAACACCAATAATAACAGGTTTAAAATTGAGGAAGGATGATGAAGGATCCACTGTAGATCCTACGCTGTTCAAAAGGCTTGTTGGTAGCCTTATGTATTTGACAGCAACAAGACCAGACATTATGTACGATGTAAGTCTAATCTCAAGGTTCATGGAGTCACCAAAAGACTCACATTGGCAAGCAAGTAAAAGAATTCTGAGGTATGTAAGTGGCACAAAAGACCTTGGTATTATGTGTTCAACCTCAGAAAATTTTAAACTCATTGGTTACACTGACAGTGACGATGGAGGCAGCATAGATGACAGGAAGAGCACATCTGGGTACGCATTTCATTTTGGTACAGGTGTTGTTTCACGGGCTTCAAAGAAACAGCCCATAGTAACTCTATCTTCAGCTGAAGCAGAGTATGTTGCAGTAACAAGTGCTGCATGTCAAGCTATCTGGATGAGGAGAGTCTTAAAAGACTTGTCACAGAACCATCAAGAACCGACAACAATCTTCTATGAAAAAAATTCAGCCATAGCATTGTCAAAGAATCATGTGTTTCATAAGAGAACCAAGCACATCGACACAAGGTTTCATTTTATAAGAGAGTTGGTGAATGACAAGGAAATTTGTTTGGAATTTTGCAGGTCTGAAGACCAACTGGCCGACATCTTCACAAAGCCATTGGCAAAGGACACATTCCAGTATCTGCGTAGCTATCTTGGAATGACAAGTTATGCACAGTGAACTCTGTCATAAACAGAGCATGTCTAAGCTCTGAGACATTTTGTAAATTTTTGTTTTAAAAACCCCATCTGCTCATAATTAAGGGGGAGTGTTGGAAAAACGTAATTACTCGCAGATCTGTACTTGACTTTCAGTCGACTCTGTCAGAGTATGTATGAGTCAAGATCTTGTCTGTCAGTCTGACAAGAAGGAAATGTCCACAATTCGGCTCTATAAACCAGTCGAATTTATTTCAGAAGCTAAGTTGTTAGGTAGATAGTTATTACAGTCTTTAATGGCAAGTCAGTCGGCCCATGCTGTAGCAATATTCCGGTTGCCTATAAATAGAAGAAGCATTTTGTAAATCAGTTTACACAGACACAAGAGAAACAATATACACTAAAGGAACTCCGGGTGAGAAAGAGAAGTCGAAGCTCAAGATTCTGTGCATGTGATTTAGTCGACGAGCTGAAGCTCTGTAGACCGACAAGTCTGGACCGACAAGTTTGTAATACTTTGTATTTCTGCATAGTTAATATATGAAATAGTTTGTGGTTGAATGCATGATTATTTGGCCGCATATATTTCCAGATTTACTTCTGTAAAAGTCTTTTACAATTACTGATAAGTAAAAGAACAAGAACCCATAAAAATCTCACCGCGTGAAAGTTCCATGTTTTACGACACATTGGTCGACTAAAGTCTTCCTACATATTTGGGCACATATGTTTTTTATAAGTTATTTGAATTTGTAAATGTGTATATTTTACTTCATCTTACTCACAGGTGAAAACTATTTGTAATTTCTTAAGTCTTTAGACTAAGAAACATATTCTGCAGATTTCGACCAAGGAGAGCCGACTTGGTCGGAGAGCCGACTTGGTCGAAACAGCTGACTTGGTCGGAGACCCGACTTGGTCGAAGTAGCCGACTTGGTTGAAGTAAAAGTGGTCGAGGTAAAAACCGGTCGGACAAGTAAGTCGGAGTAATTTTGGTCGAGTGTAGGACCGACTAAAATTTGTAAACTTGTCTAGTCGGACATAGACAAGTTTCACCCGACTGGTGAAAAGGTAAAGTGGTCAACGTGGAAAGTTAAATTAAAAAAATTAACATCGACTGAGCCCTAAACCCAAGTTTAGTCGGGTCGGTTTTGGCTATCATATTACAATTTAATGCTCGTCTCCCCATAATGAATCTCACCGTCTCTCCACAATGCATAACATTTATTGTCATGAGATGCAAACTTAGTCGATGCTCAAAACAATCACTAAAATTCCTAGCGCAAAATATTTACTTCTAGGTCTTGCTCTGGATCTCAATCAATTTACTAAAATATAAATTAAGGCCGCAAAGAACTGCTACTCGTGTTGCTACTTGCTACTGGCATTGGTGGGTCTTGCTCCTCTAGAATCTACTTTTGGACCTGTAACTGCTTCTCGATCTGCTATTAAATTTTCACCCATATCATCCGCCACTGATGATGCTTCAACCCTGCCATCAATTTAACTTAAACTTGATATGAAATGGATTAGGGCTAAGGAGATGGGATTAGAGCCAGTTGTAATGCTAGTTTACCCTATCGACTAAGCAGGAGTATATATAGGCAGTATATAAAAGTCACTTGGATTGACACTAAGTGATACAAATTCTCCAATTCCTCAAATTTGTTGCCAAATAATAAAACAAATGTTAAAATTTCAATCTCGACCTTTTCTGTTTGCTTAATTTGGGCAGAAACCAGAGTCTTATTCATTTTAACAGCATGTACATTCAAAAAAAAAACATATTGTTTTCAAACTTAAATCAGGATAGTAACTTTCAAAAGAAAAGCCCGTGGGTCCAAATAACTTAATCGTATCAACAAATCTCGACCGAAATCGTCTGGTACCTGGCATATTTCATAAAGTAAGCCAAGCCAGTGTCATTCCATAAATTACATGTATAGAAGGGTTATAACTAAGACTGTTTGTAAAATAAGGGTCTATGAAGTGACGGTATTAAAGCCCGTGGGTCCAAATAACTTAATCGTATCAACAAATATCGACCAGAATTGTCTGGTACCAAGCATATTTCATAAAGTAAGCCAAGCCAGTGTCATTCCATAAATTACATATATAGAAGGGTTATAACTAAGACCGTTTGTAAAATAAGGGTCTATGAAGTGACAATATTATGTAAGGCGGGTTGTAATCAAGGGTAAGTCTGATCCCGTCCTGATAAGAGAGGAATAGTTGTCCCTGCTAAGATTCTGGATTAACTAGTGGATATCAAGCAGTAATTCTACAAGGCGGAATTAAAAAATACAGTCCTTCAATGCCTTGGATAACACATTCATTTGTTGTTCAAACCAGACATGAATGACAATATTCCTTATATTTCAGCACTCTAACAAGCAACACAACAATAATAGCATAAACATTTTTACTAAGCAACGCCCTTAAATATCTAGTATCTATGTTTCTTCCATATCCAATGGGATAATGAAGCACCAGAAGTATTACCTATGAGACTGCTAGACATTGACGATTGCAGAATCCTTATATGCATATCATAGCAATCATTTGAGCAATAACTCACTGAGTGACTCAATTGCTCAATCAACACTATATAGTAAGGATGATTTCGTATTGCGAAAAGACTTTCTTTTCTAATTCGAGCAAGAACACATGATATTGTCTTGGGAGCATATACTTTTCCTTGTTCTTATTGCCTATAGTCCTGTTGTGCCTCTACCCAACAGCCTTTTAAAAAATAGTATTTCATCAAACTAAATTGTATTTTGTTTTGATGAAATGTTTGAATTTCATATAGCAAACTTAAAGA
>LPNX010262629.1:13085-37621 GCA_001517045.1 Pseudotsuga menziesii
CAGCAAACACTTCAGTCAGCACATGATCATCAAGCTTGCTGCAGCCACATTAAAAGATCTGCAGCTCAATAGATAGCTCTTACCGACTTTTCAAGCAACAAACACTTCAGTCAGCAAAGAAAACGTCGTCTATGTAAACAGAGATAGAGAGGTAGGCCCAAGTTGCCATGTCTTCCTAACGATGGAATCTTTAATCGACTTAAGGATTTCCTGCTTTGCCAGCCACTCCTAATTCCACGGAGGCGGAGATAGAAGAAATACGGCTTAGCCCTGAGCAGAGCAGTAACTCTCCGGCGGCGAAGTGAAGGTAGTGGAGCTGGTTTCCGAAAACCCCTCGGGATGCAACTTTGTGGGTAACGCATGGCTCCATAACGCCACTTGGCAACCATCGGACACCTAGAACCAATGGTCCTCACTCTTCCACTTGGCATCCATCGGATGGCTTTCGTTTTGCCAATTGGCATTCAACGGATGGTCCGATCGTATGGCCTTCATTGCACCACTTGGCATCCATCGAATGGTCAAATCGTAAGGCCCAAAAAAAACGCCACTTGGAACGCATCACATTGGATGGCCAAATCCAAAAGCCCTCATTACGCCACTTGGAAATCATCCAACGGCTGTGCAAGACATTCCGTACGCCCATATTCATCTGATCGCGTATTGCCGTACACCACCTGGCCTCTTTCCGTACGCCACTTGACCACATTCCAGGGCCCTCCGTACGTGACTTGGCCCATCGAACTTGGTTTAGAGTGCCAAGTGGAAACAGAGGAGAGGGCGAGTTTTCGTCGTTCTGCTCACGATACAGACCACCCGTTCTCCATCCATCAATGGTGTGGACTCTGGATGCCATCGATTCCAAAAGTAGACTGTGATTTCTGTAATGCGGCCATGGCAAAATAAATGGATTTCTGTAATGCCAAAATGGATTTATATAAATGGTAGTAGGATAGAGTAGTTGATGGAGAAGACGTGATTGATGGAGAATCCAATCCAATCTGGGAAACCAGAGAGAACCGGCTGGGCTGAATTGGAGAAAGAACCGGCTTGTCTGCGACCGCATCCGAACTACGAAATGTCAGCCCGGGAATCTACTTTCCGAAGACTGAATGTCTCGTAAGCCATGGGTCGAATGGTGGAGGATAAATAGTTGCAACGCATGAGGGAATCACAAGAATTGTTCCAGAAAGACGACGAATGCAAGCTGGGTCTATATAATGGATCCCACTGTGTAATACAGGAATTGTTAGTGGCACAAGGTGGACCAGTGGCAGGTATACAACTTACAAGGAAACAAAGAGCCAAAGGATTTCTTGCTGAACGGCTTTACCAATTCCATTTCCATTCTCAGCTTGGTAACAAAAACTTATTATATTTGCACANGATACAACTTACAAGGAAACAAAGAGCCAAAGGATTTCTTGCTGAACGGCTTTACCAATTCCATTTCCATTCTCAGCTTGGTAACAAAAACTTATTATATTTGCACACTGCAAAAAAAACAATGTTTGCATTATTAAATGCTGTACTTTCCGAGTCCGTCCTCATTTCCATACGTAACTAAGTCTATATCCAACCGGATCCCAATTATTTCTGCTGTAATACTTTCATCTCTATATTTTATAAAACTATTTTAAAATTGTCTTTGTTTATGAAAGTTACTGAAGATACAGCAGTATGTTGTTTAATTGTTTAAATGAAATTGTTTAGATTTTATAAATATATTTTAAAATTGTTTTTATTTATGAAAGTTATTGAAGATAAAGCAGTATGTTGTTTAATTGTTTTAAATAAAACTGTTTAATTTTTAAAAAAATATTTTAAATTTGTTTTATAAATAAGTTTATAGTCTGGCAGCTACCAAGTCATTAAGCTACTTTATAAACATGGAATTGCATTAATTTAGTTNTAAAGTCAAAGTCTCCAACCTAACAAGGGTACTTTGTGATTGTTTTAATTTGGTTTAATGGGATTGTCTATCTATTTCTCTTAAAAATGTTTATAAAATTATTTTATTTTTTCTTTTATTACTTATTATTATATATTATAATTATTTATCTGTTATACATATTATTTAATAATTTTAATTTATATGTAATAAATATTATTTAACAAATAAGTGTAGATATCTAGTAAAAACACAATTTTAAAAAGATTTATTTTAAATTTATGCTTTGTATTTTATTCTATCTAAACTAAAAAGTGATTATACATTGTCTAACAAACATGAAAATGCTTTAAAATTATTTCTAATATTGTGTATATATTTTATAAAAAAATAAAAATTAACTAATAATAAAGATATGAAAAGAGAAAACTTCACTAGACGAAAATTATTTGATAATACTTAAGGTTAAAAGTATACCTCTTTTCATCTTTGCAATTCCAATAAAATTTTAAAAAGATTTATTTTAAATTTATGCTTTGTTTTTTTATTCTATTTAAACTAAAAAGCAATTATACATTCTCCCTAACAAACATGAAAATGCTGATTTAAAATTATTTCTAATATTGTATTATATTTTATCAAAAAAAAAATTAAAATTTAACTAATAATAAAAATATGAAAAGAGAAAACTTCACTAGAGAAAGTTATTTGATAATATGTAACGTCTTTTCGTCTTTGCAATCCCAATAAATTTTAAAATGGAGCATTTTTCTCCTCTCTAAATGGTTTTGACCTTTGCAATTTGATTAATTTTTAAAATGGATTATTTTTTTCTTCTTTAGTTGTTTCAAATATGTAATTATAATTACATTGTTAGATAGAGAGGTGTGTGGGCTTGATGTTTTTTTAACAAAAGAAAAATAGTTGTTCCTTGGTATTCATTTGAATTAAAGGTAATTGTTACAACTCATAAGAGGTCATTCTCAATACCATAGCATGTCCAGCAGAGATGGGTGCAAATCTCACTCTCAAAACGAGATACTACCCACCAGCATTACAGCTGAAACAAAGACTCTTACACAAAGATACAATGCGATGTCAAACAACCAAAACTAATCCACAGACATCAAGAAAACAAAGGAAAACATCCCAGCTCCATCCAGACTTAATAAGATGTCTACAAGAGAATTAAAGGAAAACCCAGACATGGCTTATCTAGGGAGGCAACAACACCTATCCTTATTCTTTTGCCATACCCCACCTTCCATCCCAAATGCCTAGTGATCCAAGCAAGTGATTGAATGAAGCCATTCCATATATAAGATGTTCCATGCATTGTAAAATTCTGATGACGCAACGAGTCATCAACATGAAGGTCTTTTAAGTATTTATGTTTTATAATGTGGGTCCAAATTCCTTCACCATTAAGAGCCATCCAACAACTTTTCATTCTCAGAGACAAGCTGAACCATTCTAAGTTCTTGATATTCCAACCACCATACTCATATGGTTTTGAGATAGTATGCCAGCCAACTAAGTGCATTTTGTGTTTTCCACCCAGATTTCCCCAGAGAAAATTGAAGATGGATCGTCTATGACAATGCAAAATGGATTTGGGGATCTGATCTAAGGTAAGCCAATACACAACCAATCCCATAAGCACAGATCTAACTAAAATCATCCTACCTCCCAGTGATAAAAGTCTATAAGTCAAATTGCTAATCATTTTTTCAAAACATTTAATAATCTAGGGCCAATCATTGGAGAAGTAGCCCAAAGGCTTGAGATGGTAACCAAGGTACTTAAAGCCAACAAAAATAGGTTCCATTTTATAAGGAAACAAGGAGAGGATATGAGCTTTGATTACCTCTATTAGGATTATTATCCTCCCTTGACCATACTGTCTATTAGATTAATTATTCCTAACTTAGGAACCTTAATTAATTAATTGGGTACACTGGTACAATTAGGTCCACTTGACCTAACGAGGCCACATGTATCAGTCACTAGAGTGTGGGAAACACCACTAGAGGTTAAATTCCACTTAATGCATGTGCATGCATCAGTTTGGGTGCCTCCTACACCAATCCCTACATTTTAGGAGCCACTGGGAGTCCCGAAACCAACATACTTCAGTTACTTGGAGTTAGTACTAGTTAGTCTCAGTTAGCCCTCAATTACTTTCAGTTAGTTCTTAAATAGTTAGCTAGCGCATGTCTTGCATGGATGATGCATGGATGCATGTGGAGTAGGCACCTTTTCCCACCTAACACACTCAATTGCACTTAGTTAACTAGCTGTCACTATTTGTTTGAGTTGTTGGACATCTGGGAGTTGATATACTGGACTCCGATATTGATTGAGAGACCATGAGTTATAGATTAAGTTAGCTACAATCATATCCACTTGGGAAATTCAAATTCATACCCCATGCATTCAAATTCTTTCCTATGTAGACTATTGTAACACCGGATACTATTGTTGTGAATGATATTGTAAATTCCTGAGCAATACTTGTCAGTTTCCTATGTGGTTTGTTTTGTTCAGTTTGTATCTTCATTCTCCATTCTTTTGCTGCAAGCATTATTACAACTATTTGCTTGAAGATCTAAATGGAATTCAAATTTTAATAACCTCATCCACCTCATTATACAGAAAGGAAGACTTCTTAGTGTTGATATTCATGCCAATCGTTCAACAAAAAGGTACAATATTTCTTTATAGCCTTGCCATTCTTCTAGAGTCCCCAACCCAAACAATATAACACCATCTACAAATAGAAGATGTGTTAAATTCATACTAGAAGATACCTTGATTCCAACAATTATCCCTCTTCTTTGTGCATTAGTAATTAGTAGACTTAATATTTCAATAACCAAGATGAAAATGAGGGGGGAAAGAGGACAACCCTGTTTGATACCACAAGATGCAAGGAGTCTCATTTGCAGGAGTCCCATTGATCAAGAAAACAAAATTCAAGGAACTGACACACCCCATAATCCAATTGACCCCATCCACAACTACACCAATCTGTAAGAGGACTAGTCTAAGAAAAGTCCAGTTTACATGGTCAAACGCTTTAACAAGATCTAGCTTGAGGATAAAAACCTTCTTCTTTTTCATCTTAATGGAGTGTAGTAGTTGTCGGGTAATGCCAACAGGATCTATAACCTATCTATTATGGAGAAAGCCAAAATGATGAGCTGAAATGGCCTTGTCTAGGTAAGGCTTCAGTCTAATAGCAACTATCTTGGAAATGGTCTTATAAACCAAGTTGCAAAGTGAAATAGGCCTGAAGTCTGCAAATGAAAGTGGATTACCAAATTTCGAAATGAGGGAAATTAAGGTGGCATTTAAGGCACATGTGACCTTACCTTCCAACCAAGACTGTTTCATTGCCCTAAGAAGATCAGATCCCACTAGTTCAAAGAAGCTAAGAAAGAAATCAATAGGCCAGCCATTAGGATCAGGGCTCTTATCCTTTTTGAATCCTTTAAGGACATCTTTAACTTCAGTAAGAGTAATTTTTGCAAAAAAAAAATCCCTTTCTTCCTCCTGGACAAAATTAGGAAAGAACATGGTGACTTTAAGTTGATCCACAATATTTTTGTTACCCTCATCAGTAATCAAATCAGAGAAGTGTTGGGATCCCATCAGTTTGAGTTGGACCTCCTATTATTCAACTGTGAAAGTTGGGTTGCTTCACTTTCAGTCAGAATACCAGAGATCCAAGATGTGAGGATATTTTGAATTGCAATATCAATCTCAGAAATGTCTTTTGGTTTAGCCAAGACCTACTTTTTTTCTCAATCTTTCACCGTGCATTTGAGCCTATAAAGATTGAAAGAAAGGGCAGACATAGAGTCAAAAGAAGAGTGTACTTTGGTCTCCCACAAGGAATTAACAATTCCAAGAAAGTCTTTCTCCAAGAGCCACGCCTTGTTGAACTTAAACGGATAAAGATGGGAGGTAGGCAAAAATTTCCATTCCAAGCAAATGGGAAAGTGGTCCAAGATCTCCGAAGGAGAAATCCAAGTTCTGTAACGAGTCAGAGAAGGGAGCAATTGGATAGAGGCTAGGAATCTATCCAACCTTTTACTTACCCCTTCCAAACCCACACAGTTGTTTCTCCAAGTAGGTCCAAGAGAGATGGGAGCCAAGTCCACCATATTAGTGGAGTTCAAGAGTTGTGAAAAGTAGGAAGACAAGTGATCAATACGAGCTTTAATTCCCCATATTTCAACATCTAAGAGCGTGAAGTTCAAATATCCAACAAGAGTGAGATTAGGGAATTCAAAAATTCCCCCAGCCAAGACATTATTCCAGAAAACATCTATGTTGATGTAGGGCCCATAACAATTTATCATAGAGAAGACAAAGTCAACACCCTTAAACCTAGCCTTGACTAGAATGCCTAAAGACTAGAAGGGCCAGCCTCATCAGAGGGAACCGAAGAGGGTTTGCTTTTCCTGGTATTTTGAATAGTGATGTTCTCAAACCTGATCAAGTCCATAGGTAGGGTAGAGGGAGAAACATGAGACTTTTCAGAGAAGATGGAAAGGGAATTAAGGAGAGAGGGATCCAAAAAAGAAGGAGAAGAAGTAGGGCTAGTCACTACAATGGTCTCCAGTGAAGGACGGTTTCTCGAAAGGGGTGGAAAGTCTTCCAATGTATAGGGAGGAAGGGAATTAGATGAAGAGGAAGTAGTAGGGAGGACAGAGGGTGAGGGAGCCAGCTAGGGACAAAGAGGATGAGAAAAAGTGTCATCCAACAGAGGATCCATAGAGGAGGGGGGATGAGTAATTCTTGCAACATTCTCTATATCTTGGATATACATAAGTTCACCTTTTGTGAGATCATCGTAAGGAGTGGGAGAGGAAGAACCATAAAGACCAGCAGAAGAGGGATCCTCAGTAGAGATTTCAGGGGGAGTGACCATCGAAGGAGAGCAGGAGGGAGGATCTAGAACCAAGAATCCTTTGTGCAAAGGAGTCCCATGGAGGAGAGAAGTACACAAGTTCCTTAGATGACTAGTTTCATGACAAAAGATACACCTGAATGACATGTTTAGGTAATCCACCCTTCGGGGAAACATAATATAATTACAAACAATGTCAATCTCAGTTAAGAGACCCTTCGAAAAAATCCAATTCAACAAGCACCTTTTCCATCCTTTTGTTAAAAATCAGGTGAAAGTATTTCTCCACCACAACAAACCGTCCAAGGGTATTAGCAATGCCAATCAGAAACCGCTTATTACAAAGGGAAAATGGAAAGGAAGGCATCATTACCCAGAGGTTTCTCTCCACTACCCTCTCTTTAAGAGGATCAAAATTGGAGTGCCATCGACTTAAGACCAGAGAGCCATTCTCAATGCTCCACAGAGAGTTCAAAATACAGGTAGCATCAGAATCTTCAATAAAAATAGATACCAACCATCTGTTATCCAACAAGATGATCATCGAGATATAGTTAAGAATGGGTTTCTAATGTGTTGTATCCCATTCCACCCTTTTTCCTTCTTCAGGGTACAATATTCCAATCTACTAATAAGGGCCCTACTAAAAAGTTCAGAAACCCTGTCCATCATCACATCCCTTCACAACACATAGCTATGCTTGATGTTAAGTGATTTCAGTGCTATAGTATTCCTACGAGTGTGGTGGTAAGAGTTAGGGAGAGAGTGCGAGAGGCCCTGACCCGCAAACATATTGGAGGTCTGACAAGGAGATGAGGACCCCATACTAACCACAACGAAAAACAATATAGGGTATAAATAAATACCGGGAGGTGTCCCTAGAAGAAAACGGTTAACCGAGTGACCCAAGGAAACAACTTTGAAATACAGGCTAAAGTGAGACCCAACAATGTGCCTACAAGAAAGGAAACCTCACTACGACGAAAGAAAAAACAACAATAAGCTGATCAGAACCCCACTCTCAAAGGCCCCAAGGGATAACCCACAATAAAAAATTGACCGCAACTATGGGATATGGTGACAAAACCTTAACCTGAATAGGAAGAACAAGACAACACAAAGGGACAGGCCGATGGTTTCCATCCACACACCGAGAGGCTAAGCTACAAAATGCTAATTCCCACTTTATTTTACATGGTTGGTACAGAGCCCTCTTTAACAGAGGGCGAACTCCATGTGGGTATCGACTAATGAAGAAAGAGTGATATTATACCTAAATCCTGTCACCATCATGTGATGAGATCCTTAACCCTTATGTTTTCCCTTAATCCCAAAACTTGGAGTGGAAACTTGCTCTGGATATCAATTCTACATGAAAAAACCTAGCACCGCGCTTACCCTTTGGCTGATGAGCAGTACCTTGCTTAGCACTGCCTATGTCCTGTTATAGAGAAGTTGTGCCATTGCGAAAGTGCTTTTTCTTTGAAGTGGTTCTCACCTAGACCGCTCTGTCACAAGGGAGCAAAAGCAGTACCCTTGGTAAAATGGGAAAAAGAGAAGTTTCTTGAGGCTTCTAGATCATGAGCCTCATGTCCTCCCTTATCCCTATCAATATGGGTTAGTTGAGCTCGGGATCCCTCCTAGTAGGATCTTAGAGCCACCTCACCTACAATTCTCTCAACTATCCCTATCCATGGAGCCTTATAAATACAAGCTCATGTCCATAGTTGAGGGGAAGAGAAGAATAGTAGAGTTATGCTACTGAATTGATACCCTGGCTTAATCCATCAGAGAGCAATTGTGGAGCAAGTTGGAGCTATCGAGGACAAGGTGTTAGTTTTATGAAGGAGTGTCTCGACATTAAGGCACATGGTTGTAAGCTCTTTCATTTATTTTCTAATGCAAAGTTTATTTCCTTTCCACATATTTGTTGTGTAAATCTCGCATATATGTTATTGGATTCCTTAGTCACTAATATGGACGTGTACATGTTTTTCTGGTAGATTTTATGTCTTTGTATGTTTGATATGCCTTACAAGTATACAGGTCTTTCGTCAGAGTTATATTCCAGGCTTCTATAACGCTCAGGGAATGTCTTCAACCAAGTTATTCACTCATTTGTTTTGGATTTGATCCATTCAGACCAGAGGAACAACTTCTATCCTCAGAAGGTGCATTATTCCTGATTACAAGTGCAATAACCCATAAAACAACCTGGAAAAAAACCCCAGCAGCAACGAAAAAGGTAAATATAAAATGGTAATGAGTGCGGTCAATAGAGAATACCTGAATCAGTGATAAAAGAAGCAATGCCATCGTGGAGCAGATACCATCGGTAACAACACTTTCGTTAGTAAAAAACATGAAAATCAACAACAAGTACAGAACCACCAGGAAAAGTGCTCAACAGTAAGCAAGAATCCTGCGAATAATGTTGGGATAACTCTCATATTCAGACAAGAAGAACCAGTCCGATTCAAACCTCCTGTCCTAAAAGGCCATGGATTCCAAGACAAAAAAACAAGAATAGAGAACGTGAAAGGTCCTCGCAAAGGGCCATAGAGCAATGCCAATGTGGGGTTGATATTTAAGATGTACATTGATTTTAAATTAACAATGTATTGATTTTAGTGTTTTTATTATTGATATAATGGATTAATTTCATTATTTATACGAAAAAAAATGTTGGTTTCAATGAATCAATTTCATTACGTTGTATATTTATTTAATTATGTTCTATAGATTTCAATGATCCTAAAGTTAAGAATTGCTTATTGAAACTATTTTGTGCATTACTCTTAGTATAATACATTAATTTCAATATTTTTACAAGGGATCTTGAATAAATTTAAATGCATTGGTTGCAACGTTATATATGTATCATTTCCTTTTAATGGTTAATATTTACTATATAGTTTGTGTCCTCTATTTGTTAGAATATCTTGGTTACAATCATGGTAGTGTAATTCATGTTACCATGTGTTCTCATAATTAAGAAATGTATGATACACTGTTGATGATAAGATTAAAGTAAATATCTAAATCAAAACTAAATGAGGTATATATATATATATATATATATAAACCCAAAATTATTATTATGTGACTTAATTATTTAATAAAGTAAAGAATGGTTGTTTTTTTAATTTAGATATGTATTCATTACTATGAAAAGAATTTTTGGCTTATAAAGAAATGAACCCAAACTTATAATAAGTGAAATTTATTGGTGTAACCGTTAAGAAATATGTTTAGGGTTCTCCTCTAAAGGAGGATTCAATTTCTTGAGAGGGGATACTCTTTTCTTGATACATCTTTTGTGTGGAGGATGGGAGGAAGAAAAAAATATGTTCTTAAAGAGGAATGTCGTTGTAAATGAGGATCTGAGTGTGAAGGGAAGACCACCAACTTTAGTTATCTACTTGATTACAAGTTTACTAGGCTAAGTAACCTCCATATCTATCTTTAGAATGATATTAATAACCATTTCTTGCACCGATTCCATTTATTATAGAATATATATATACAAATATAGGTTAAGTGCAGTAAAAATAATAGGTTAGTATTTACAAAAAGATGAGGATTTCCTTGGAAATACAGGATTCAATATATGCTCATTGAATCCATGCTTAGTGAAATTTTATATTTATATTTATTTGTTGTTATTTTCAAAATATAAGAAACAACCTTGAAATAACATGCCTGACTTGAACTATTTATTCTTGTTGTTTATTCTTTGTATAGATAAAGAGACAATTTGTTTTAGAGCTAAGAGGTCACTCCCAACCTTTTTCTTTTTAACAACTAAATGCTTCTTTCTCTCATTTTACATTGAATTATAGTTTGTTTCTTTAAAAGAAAAGGGAGGTAAACCCATACTGATGTACATATCTTATTGTTTATATATTATTACTCCACAATCAAAAGAATGATGAAGAAAGATACACACACACACACACACATGATGTAAGTTCGTTAATGAGTGTTTTGAATTATAATTTAACTCGGTTAAATAATGTAAAGAAAAGAATAATCTCTTTAATACTATAATCCTTTACCATTGAGAATGAGACCTATTATATGAGAATTGAAAGTAGTAAATTATACATGATGTAAAGAGAATCTAAAAATATTTTAGGTATACATTTTTATGGAAGTAGTGATTTGATACTATAATCCACAATAATATATATATATATTAACGTCAAAGGAAATTCACAATGGAGATGCAGTCTCAAAATATTCCTCATCTCCCTGACCACTAAAATTTCGACACGTGTTCCTTGGTGATTGGCGAGTTCAGGAAGTTGCACGTGTATCTGGGTCGTCGCATTCATCCTCGCTGGCTCCAGCACATACAATTTTTAATTGAAATCTTTCCACTTCCTCCAATCCTGTGAAAGAGTGGCTTTCTTCACATGTTAGTCAGACGTCAGGCTTTCAATGCACCACCCCACTGCCAAATTATTCACTTCTTGAGGATGTAGACACTTCTTCTAGCATTCTCTTTTGACGGATTAGGTTTTCTCAAAATGGAGTTTCAATAAAACTTGACCATTCTAGGAAAGACTACTCTCAATCAACTACATGACAGACCATAATCTATAATTTTACTTGATAAATTTCCACCGTGGCAGTGTGTAATCTCTATATTTTAGTTATCGGATTCTGACGAGAGTGGGATACCAGGTATTTATTTGTATAGACGATATATATTTTGTGTATATATCTATATTCCCCATTATTTAATGAGTATGTTGATGGGATTAATGCTAGGACTGTAATATTGGAAGTAGCGGAGATTAAACTATCATAGGTGCTAAGGGAGACTCGATGATGCAAAATGAAACATTATTTGAATTATTACCCACTTTATCAAGATCATATTCATTTGCATCTTCAGAGCATTACAATTTTGACAGTTAGTATCAAGAGCAAAATTCATAATCAAAATTTTCACCGAGCTGACTATTTTAATATATAAAATATAATTCAATTTTAACTTTATTTAACAATATTCTTTACTAACAAGTATTCATTTTTATTTTTTAATATTTATTAAACATAGATATGGATTAAAAAAAATTAGATAATGGAGAGCAGAAGCACAATGAAAAGATAAAGAGAAAGTTAAGATTTTCGATATTCGAGATCCGATGCAGATGAGCATAGTGTGGAAATCAAAAAATTTGGAAGTCGGGAGAAGCAAATTCCGAAAGCCGGAAAGCGGAGAGCAGAAAAAAAAGGAAAAGTTAAAGAAAAAGTTAAGATTTCCGATATATGAGATCCGGTGCGAAAGACCACAGTGAGAAAATTGGAATAATCGAAAGTCGAGGAGAAGCAAAGTCTGGAAGCCGGAAAGCGGAGATCAGTAACACATGGAAAAGCTAAAGAGAAAGTTAAGATTTTTGATATCCGAGATCCTGTGCGGAATCGAAAAATTGAAGAAGTGTCGACTTTTGACTACTGACATTTCCAATTTCCTTCTTCCGACTCTCTGTCTTCCAATTTCCGACTTCGGAATGCCGAAATCCATGAAGTGACATGCTCACCCATCACTTTTCTGCTTTGCAAATTTCTACTTTTTGACTTCCTCCTTCCAACCTTGGAATGCGGAAATCCATCGAATGCCCATTTGCTTCTTCGGTTTTTCAATTCCCAACTTTCGACTTCCCAACTTCCACTTTCTGGATTCTGTAATGGAAATTCCTAATTTCCTTGAAACTTTTAGCTATATTTTCGCTTTTTTTTACTTTCAAGCTCCTGACTTCTGGTTTCTGGTTTTTAGGAAGAAGGATTATTGTAACAGACATGAAATGAGAGTCATTTGAGAACTAGTTTGTTATTGTAACATCTATGAAACTATAATACAACATCGGATCATTTAAACATGAAATTAATCTAATATTGATAGTTGTTAAATTTCTAAATAGTCATTAAAGTATTATATCACTGCTTAATCAAGAAGTTGATCGCTAATGCTGTAAAGAACAGAAATAAACATAACATTTTCATCATCTTAAGTTTGTAATATCATGATATCGCATTGGATTATTTCATTCAAGAAGATCAATCCAGAATCCGAAAAGAGGATAGTGACAACAAAAGGGAAAGCTCAAGATAGAATTAAGATTTTTGATAACTGAGATCTGGTGCAGAAGACCATAGTGCAGAAATCAGAATATTCAGAAGTCGAGGAGAAGCAAAGTCCAGAAGCCAGAAAGAGGGGAGCAACAACACAGGGAAAAAATGAAGAGAAATTTAATATTTTCAATATCCGAGATCCAGTGCAGAAGAGAATAGTTCGAAACTGAAAAATTAAAGAAGTGTCGACTTCTGAATTTCAACTTTTTCTATTTCCGTCATCCGGCTCTCCGGCTTCTGATTTTCGATTTCGGAATGCTGAAATCCATGAAGCGACATGCTCCATCGGAATATCTTTGATTCTCCTTTGGCTTTGAATGAATGTTTTTGGTCTCCTTTCGTTTGTGCTTCCCTCTTTCTTGTGCATTGTGTGAGTCTCCTACAAAGAGTTCTTGATTCTTGGAGGTTTGGATCACTCCCATTTGAACCAATTTATCTTGCTCTTGTATCAAGGAATCGGCAAAAGAATCTAAATAAGGAATCTTCAAATTAGGAATATAATTTCTTTCCGAATGGAATGTAGCAACAAAGATTGAGTACTCTGAGCCAATCTTGCTCAACATTGATAGCACAAGCTGCTCATCTTTCCTCTCTAATACACATAGTTTGCATTGCAGTACTAGGGACTTGTACTTTGTAAAGAATTGTTGAATAGTTTAAAAAATGTGGGGTTGTAGTGCAATGATCTCATTCTCCAAAATATTCCCTCAAATCTCATCTTGTTTTCCAAACAAAGATTCAATCTTATCCCAAGCTTCCTTCGGAGTCCTTAGTCCCTTAAGGTGGAAAAAAGCATCCTAAGAGATGTGAGTGCACATGAAGCCAATTCAAAAAATTGTTCTTATTAACATACTGTTGGGGCTCATCTTCTCTACCCATTTTCATCTTAAACAGACCAATCTTGTGCAAGGCTAACTGCATTTCTTCCCTCCAATCAGTGTAATTGAAGGGTGTAAGGATTCTAGGTACGAGAGATGATAATTTCTCCATCTTTATGTATGTTGATCAATCAATTCCTCAAGAAGCTATGTACGTACTTGAAAAGAACACTACAAAACCAATTCAATTCATAATCGTTTGTCAGTTCAAGCCTTTCCACCTCGACATGTGCACTTTCTCAGAGTATGTCACACATGGATAGAGTTCTCTGGACATAATCCAGAAGGAGCAATGCTATGATTCAAGGATTTATGTGGAAACTGAGTTGCTTATAGTGGACAATGGAAATCAGACAAGACTTGATGCTAGCCTGAACAAGGCTCTGATACCATGTTAAATTTGTGAACCAATGATATAGAGGAAAATATGAAAGTTGTAGGAAGGGAAAATTCTTTCCAATGGGTTGTTTTCTAATTTTCATTTAAAATACTTGAATCCATACTAATTGTATCATTTTAAGGAAAATACAAATATTGTATTATTTTAGAGAAAATACAAATATGGTAAGTGAATTATGTTCTGTTAATGTATGGATTACTTAATTTCATTGGTTAGAAAAACAAAATGAACAAATTTTTATTCAATTAAGAAGTGTGGATGCCTTTGTTATAATTCCAAGTCACATTTCTTGTAATTAGTAATGGAAGTGGCCAGCCACATTGCAAAGTTATTGAAGATTAAGAAGCATTTTGTTTAATATAAAAATATTATAAAATTGTTTTTATTTGTGAAAATTATTGAAACAGTATGTTGTTTAATTGTTTAGATTTTATAAAAATATTTAAAAATTGTTTTTATTTATGAAAGTTATTGAAGATACAACAGTATGTTGTTTAATTGTTAAAAGAAATTGTTTAGATTTTATAAAAATATTTTAAAATTGTTTTTATTTATGAAAGTTATTGAAGATAAAGCACTATGTTGTTTAATTGTTTTAAATAAAACTGTTTAATTTTTAAAAAAATATTTTAAATTTGTTTTATAAATAAGTTTATAGTCTGGGAGCTACCAAGTCATTAAGCTACTTTATAAACATGGAATTGCATTAGATTAGTTGATTGGATTTCTTAATAAAGTCATAGTCTCCAACCTAACAAGGGTACTTTGTGATTGCTTTAATTTGGTTTAATGGGATTGTGGATACATTTCTCTTAAAAATGTTTATAAAATTATTTTATTTTTTCTTTTATTACTTATTATTATATATTATAATTATTTATTTGTTATAAATATTATTTAATAATTTATATGTAATAAATATTATTTAACAAATAGGTGTAGATATCTAGTTAAAACACAATTTTAAAAAGATTTATTTTAAATTTATGCTTTTTTTTTGTTCTACCTAAACTAAAAAGTGATTATACATTGTCTAACAAACATGAAAATGGTGATTTAAAATTATTTCTAATATTGTGTATATATTTTATCAAAAAAATTAAAATTAACTAATAATAAAGATATGAAAAGAGAAAACTTCACTAAATGAAAGTTATTTGATAATATGTAAGGTTAAAAGTATACGTCTTTTCATCTTTCCAATTCCAATAAATTTTAAAAATATTTATTTTAAATTTATGCTTTGTTTTTTTATTCTACTCAAACTAAAAAGTAATTATACATTCTACCTAACAAACATGTAAATGCTGATTTAAAATTATTTCTAATATTGTATTATATTTTATCAACAAAAAAAAGTTAAAATTAAATAATAATAAAAATATGAAAAGAGAAAACTTCACTAGAAGAAAGTTATTTGATAATATGTACGTTCCAATAAATTTTAAAATGGAGCACTTTTCTCCTCTCTAGATGGTTTTCACCTTTGCAATTTGATTAATTTTTAAAATGGATTAATTTTTTCTTCTTTAGTTGTTTCAAATATGTAATTATAATTACATTGTTAGATAGAGAGGTGTGTGAGGTTGATGTTCTTTTTAGAAAAGAAAAATAGTTGTTCCTTGGTATTCATTTGAATTAAAGGTAATTTTTACAAGTCATAAGAGGTCATTCTGAATACCATAGCATGTCCAGCAGAGAAGGGTGCAAATCTCACTCTCACAACGAGATACTACCCACCAGCATTACACTTGAAACAAAGACTCTTACACAAAGATACAATGTGATGTCAAACAGCCAAAACTAATCCATAGACATCAAGAAAACAAAGGAGGCTCCATCCAGACTTCAAAAGATGTATACTAGAAAATACAAGAAGAACCCTGACATGGCTTATCTAGGGAGGCACTCGAGAGAATATCGTAACTTAGAGACTAAGAGGAGAACAAGGTCTACCTCAGACATCCAAAAAGATGTAAAATACATATCCTGCCATACTCATGAAAAATAAAAAGGAAAAAACATCAAAGATGTCAAAAGGAGTAGGCTAAGCTCATAGTTAAAAGAGCTGCATCAATCCATTCCCAACAAATTCTCCTTCAAAGATTTCAGTGAATTGTAAGTGGCTAGAGGCCAAAGAGAGTGCCGCCTTAGATAAGCCATCTACATTCTCATTGATGTCTCTGTAAACATGAAGGAAATCAAGAGAGAAAGGATGATTCAATTTTCCTGATATTTTGACACCATCCATCCAAATTGAGTGCGGAAAGGGTAGCCCTCCCCTTTACCCAGTTAATAATGGCAGTAGAGTCTCCTCAGACATGAAGTGAAGGAATGCCAAATTCCTTTGCTACAGATAGCAGTACCCAAAGAGCCAGAAGCTCATATCTGGTATTTGTACTTTTCCCACAACCCATATTTATGCTAAATGAATGGTCATGACTGATTAACAAGAATACCCCAACACCTCCAATCATGTTAGTTGAATCCCCATCGAAAAAACCAGATGGATACTCAGCAACAGGTGCCAGACAAATACATCTCCGCTTGCGATTCTTTTGAGCAGTCATAGGGTATGTATGCAATTGATCCAATATATTAAGACAAATGTAATTTTTATCAAGCTTATAGTCCTAAAAAGTAACTCTATTCTTGGTGAGCCACAAATTCCAAGAGATGAACAAAGGTAAGTGGAGAAGTTCCTTTTCTTTGCTAAACCACAATTCCATGTTTTCCACGAAAGAAGGCTCATTCCAATCTAATGCCAGTTGAAGTATCCTGCCGAGACAGTTTAAAATAATGAGAGTGAAATAACATGTAAAGAAAAGATGATTTACCGATTCCTCTCCACTCCTGCATAAGCAACATTTGTTGGGGCCTACCCAACCTTTCCGGATTAAATTATCCCAGGTGTTTATATGATTTTTCATACACAACCAGTTGAAATAGATCAATTTTAAAGGAACGTTACACTTCCAGATGAGTTTAAGTGCACTAATAGGCTGAGATATGAGCATGATCGAAGTGATGAGTTCATAAGCTAATTTTTCATTGACCATTCCTATAGCTTTGTTGAATGTCCAGAGAAGAGCATCTTTAATCTCATCGAGTATGATATAGCCATGAGATAATCCTTTAAGATAGTTGATCCATTGGTCCTTCCAATAGCAACCCAAATCCAAATATTCAGGAGAAAGCCAATATGTCTGAGAGGAAGTACCATCCCCCAAGTTACGGGCTTGATTGAGTGATGTAATACCAAAGTCTTCTAGATAACTTCTAAGGTCCTTTGGGAGCACAAAAACATAGTTCAAACCTGTCATGGGCTCAACACCTATCCTTATTCTTTTTCCATCCCCCACTGTCCAGCCCAAATGCCTAGTGATCCAAGCAAGTGATTGAATGAAGCCATTCCATATATATGATGTTCCATGCACTGTAAAATCCTAACATTGCAACCAGTCATCAACATGAAGGTATTTTAAGTATTTATGCTTTATAATGTGGGTCCAAATTCCTTCACCATTAAGAGCCATCCAACAACTTTTCATTCTCAGAGACAAGCTGAACCATTCTAAGTTCTTGATATTTGAACCACCATACTCATATGGTTTTGAGATAGTATGCCAGCCAACTAAGTGCATTTTGTGTTTCCCACCCACATTTCCCCAAAGAAAATTGAAGATGGATCGTCTAAGACAATGCGGAATAGATTTAGGGATCCGACCTAAGGTAATCCAATACACAGCCAATCCCATAAGAATATATCTAACTAAAATCATCCTACCTCCCAATGATAAAAGTCTATAAGTCTAATTTCTAATCATTTTTTCAAAACATTTAATAATCTAGGGCCAATCATTGGAGAAGTAGCCCAAAGGCTTGAGATGGTAACCAAGGTACTTAAAGCCAACTGAAATAGGTTCCATTTTATAAGGAAGCAAGGAGAGGATATGAGCTTTGATTACCTCTGTTAGGATTATTAATCCTCCCTTGAACATACTATCTATTAGATTAATTTTTCCTAACTTAGGAACCTTAATTATTTAATTGGGTACACTAGTACAATTGGGTCCACTTGACCTAATGAGGCCACATGTATCAATCATTGGAGTGTGGGGAACACTGCTAGAGGTTAAATTCCATGTAATGCATGTGCATGCATCAGTTTGGGTGCCTCCTACACCAATCCCTACATTTTAGGAGCCACTAGGAGTCCTAGCACCAACATACTTTAGTTAGTTGGAGTTAGTACTAGTTAGTCTCAGTTAGCCCTCAGTTACTTTAAGTTAGTTCTCAAACAGTTAGCTAGCACATGTCTTGCATGGATAATGCATGGATGCATGTGGAGTAGGTGCCTTTTCCCACCTAACACACTCAATTGCACTTAGTTAACTAGCTGTCACTGTTTGTTTGAATTGTTGGACATCTGGGAGTTGATATATTGGACTCCGATATTGATTGAGAGACCATGAGTTAAAGATTCAATTAGTTACAATCATATCCACTTAGGAAATTCGAATTCATACCCCATGCATTCAAATTTTTTCCTATGTAAACTATTGTAACACTAGATATTATTATTGTGGATGATACTATAAATTCCCGAGCAATACTTGTCAATTTCCTATGTGGTTTGTTTTGTTCAGTTTGTATCTTCATTCTCCATTCTTTTGCTGCAAAAATTATTACAACTATATTCTTGAAATTCTAAATGGAATTCAAATTTTAATAACCTCATCCACCTCATTATACAGAAAGGAAGACTTCTCAGTGTTGATATTCATACCAATTGTTGAACAGAAAAGGTACAAGATTTCTTTATAGCCTTGCCATTCTTCCAGAGTCCCCAACCCAAACAATATAACATCATCTACAAATAGAATATGTGTTAAATTCATACTAAAAGATACCTTGATTCCAATGATTATCCCTCTTCTCTGTGCATTAGTAATGAGTAAACTTAAGATTTCAATAACCAAGATGAAAAGGAGGGGGGAAAGAGGACAACCCTGTCTGATACCACAAGATGAAAGGAGTGTCATTTTCAAGAGTCCCATTGATCAAGATAGTAAAATTCGAGGAACTAACACACCCCATAATCCAATTGACCCCATCCACAGGTACAACAATCTGTAAGAGGACTAGTGTAAGAAAATTCCAGTTTACACGGTCAAATGCTTTAACTAGATCTAGCTTGAGGACAAAAACCTTCTTCTTTTTCATCTTAATGGAGTGTAGTAGTTGCTGGGTAATGCCAACCGAATCTATAACCTGTCTATTATGGAGAAAGCCAAACTGATGAGCTGAAATGGCCTTGTCCAGGTAAGGCTTCAGTCTAATGGAAACTATCTTAGAAATGGTCTTATAAACCAAGTTCCAAAGTGAAATAGGCCTGAATTCTGCAAATGAAAATGGATTATCAAATTTTGGAATGAGGGAAATTAAGGTGGCATTTAAGGCACATGTGACCTTACCTTCCAACCGAGACTGTTCCATTGCCCTAAGAAGATCAGATCCCACTAGTTCAAAGAAGCTAAGAAATAAATCAACTGGCCATCCATCAGGATCAGGGCTCTTATCCTTTTTGAATCCTTTAAGGACATCTTTAACTTTAGTAAGAGTAATTTATGCAAAAAAAAATATCCCTTTCTTCCTCCTGGACAAAGGTAGGAAATAGCATGGTGACTTTAAGTTGATCCACAATAATTGTGTTACCCTCATCAGTAACCAAATCAGAGAAGTGTTGGGATCCCATCAGTTTGAGTTGGACCTTCTCCACAAACATAACTCCAGCCTGATTTTGCATATTCCAAATAGACTTGGAGTTCCTTGTGGCAGATGCATAAGTGTGAAATAACTTTGTATTTGCATCACCTTCATTAATTGAGTTTATCCTACTCTTGAGTCTCCAAGTTAAGACCTGGTGGGCCAATAGAGAATCCTTCCTATTATTCAACTGTGAAAGCTGTGTTTTTTCACTGTCAGTTAGAATACCAAAGATCCAACATGTGAGGATATTTTGAATTGCAATATCAATCTCTGAAATATATTTTGCTTTATCCAAGACCTACTTTTTTTTCCCAATCTTTCACCGTGCCTTTCAGCCTCTTAAGCTTGAAAGAAAGGGCAGACATAGAGTCAAAAGAAGAGTGTACTTTAGTCTCCCACAAGGACTTAACAATTCCAAGAAAGTCTTTCTCCAAGATCCAGGCCTTGTTGAACTTAAACGGATAAAGTTGGGAAGTAGGAAAAAAGTTCCATTCCAAGCAAATGGGAAAGTGGTCTGAGATCTCTGAAGGAAAAATCCAAGTTCTGTAACGAGTTAGAGAAGGGACCAAGTGGACAGAGGCCAGGAATCTATCCAACCTTTTACTTACCCCTTCCAAACCCACATAGTTGTTTCTTTAAGTAGGCCCAAGAGAGATGGGAGCCAATTCAACCATATTAGTGGAGTTCAAGAGTTGTGAAAAGTAGGAAACCAAGTGATCAATACAAGATTTACTTCCCCATATTTCAACATCTAAGAGCGTGAAGTTCAAATATCCAACAAGAATGAGATTAGGGAATTCGAAAATTCCCCCAGCCAAGACATTATTCCAGAAAACATCTATTTTGATGTAGGGCCCATAGCAATTTATCATAGAGAATACAAAGTCAACACCCTTAAACCTAGCCTTGACCAGAATGCCTAAAGACCAGAAGGGCTAGCCTCATCAGAGGGAACCGAAGAGGGTTTGATTTTTATGGTATTTTGGATAGTGATGTTCTCAAACCTAATCAAGTCGAGAGGTAGGGTAGAGGGAGAAACATGAGACTTGTCAGAGAAGATCGAAAGGGACTTAAGGAGAGAGGGATCCAAAAAACAAGGAAAAGAAGTAGGGCTAGTCACTACAGTAGTCTCTAGCGAAGGACGGTTTCTCGAAAGGGGTGGAAAGTCTTCCAATGTATATGGAGGAAGGGAATTAGATGAAGAGGAAGTAGTAGAGAGGACAGAGGGTGAGGGAGCAAGCTAGGGACAAAGAGGATGAGAAAGGGTGTCATCTGAAAGAGGATCCACAGAGGAGGGGGGATGAGTAATTCTTGTAACATTCTCTATATCTTGGATATAAATAAGTTCACCTTTTGTGAGATCATCATAAGGAGTGGCAGAGGAAGAACCATAAAGACCTGCAGAAGAGGGATCTTCAGTAGATATTTCAGGGGGAGTGACCATCGAAGGAGAGCAAGAGGGAGGATCCAGAGCCGAGAAGCCTTTGTGCAAAGGACTCCCATGGAGGAGAGAAGTACATGAGTTTCTTAGACGACTATTTTCATGACAAAATCTGCACCTGAACGACATGTTCAGGTAATGCACCCTTTGGTGAAACATAATATAATTACAAACAATGTCAATCTCAACTAAGAGACCCTTCTAAACATCCAATTCAACAAGCACCTTTTCCATCCTTTTGTCAAAAATCAGGTGAAAGTATTTCTCCACCACAACAAACCGTCCAAGAGTATTAGCAATGCCAATCAGAAACTACTTATTCGAAAGGGAAAATGGAAAGGAAGGGATCACTACCCATAGTTTTCTCTCCACTACCCTCTCTTTGAGCGGATCAAAATTGGAGTGCCATCGGCTTAAGACCAGAGAGCCATTCTCAATGGTACACAGAGAGTTCAAAATATGGGTAGCATCAAAATATTCAATAAAAATAGATACCAACTATCTGTTATCCAAAAAGATGATCATTGGGATATAGTTAAGAATGGGTTTCCAATGGGTTGTAGCCCATTCCACCCATTTTTCCTTCTTTAGGGTGAAATATTCCAATCTACCCATAAGGGCCCTACTACAAAGTTCAGAAACCCTATCCATCATCACATCCCTTCCCAACACATATCTATGCTTGATGTCAAGTGCTTTCAGTGCTGTAGTATTCATACGAGCGTGGTGGTAAGAGTTAGGGAGAGAGTGCGAGAGGAACTGACCCCCAAACATATTGGAGGTCTGACAAGGAGATGAGGACCCCATACTGACCACAACAGAAAACAATACAGGGTATAAATAAATACCCGGGAGGTATCCCTAGAATAAAATGGTTAATCGAGTAACCCAAGGCCATAACTATGAAATATAGGCTAAAGTGAGACCTAACAACGTGCCTACAAGAAAGGAAACCTCACTATGCCGAAAGAAACAACAACAATAAGCTGATTAGAACCCCGCTTGCAAAGGCCCCAAGGGTTAACCCACCATAAAAAACCAAACGCAACTAAGGGATAGGGTGAAAACCCTTAATCTGACTAGGTAGACCAAGACAACACAAAGGGATAGGACAACGGTTTCCATCCACACACCGAAAGGCTAAGCTACAAAATGCTAATTCCCACTTTATTTAAAATGGTTGGTACAAAGCCCTCTTCAACAGAGGGAAAAATCCATGTGGGTATCGACTAACCAAGAAGGAGTGCTGTTATACCTAAATCCGGTCACCATCATGTGATGAGATCCTAAACCCCTATGTTTTCCCTTAATCCCAATACTTGGAGTGGAAACTTGCTCTGGATATCAATTCTACATGAAAAAACCTAGCACCGCACTTACCCTTTGGCTGATGAGCGGTACCTTGCTCAGTACTGCCTGTGTCCTATTATAGAGTAGTAGTGCCACCATGGAAGTGCTTTGTCTTTGAAGTGGTTCTCTCCTAGACCAATCTGTCATAAGGGAACAAAAGCGGTACCCTTGGTAAAATGGGAAAAAGAGAAATTTCTCGAGCCTTCTAGATCATGAGCCTCGTGTCCTCCCTTATCCCTATCAATATGGGTTAGTTGAGCTCGAGATCCCTCTTGGTAGGATCTTAGAGCCACCTCACCTACAATTCTCTCAACTATCCCTATCCATGGAGCCTTATAAATACAAGCTCATGTCCATAGTTGAGGGGAGGAGAAGAATAGTTGAGTTATGCTGCTAAATTGATACCCTGGCCTAATGCATCAGAGAGGAATTGTGGAGCAAGTTGGAGCTATCAGGGACAATGCGTTAGTTTTGTGAAGGAGTGTCTCAACACTAAGGAACATGGTTGTAAGCTCTTTCATTTATTTTCTAATGCAAAGTTGATTTCCTTCCCACATGTTTCTTGTGTAAATCTCGCATATATGTTATTGGATTCCTTAGTCACTAATATGGATGTGTAGATGTTTTTCTGGTAGCTTTGATGTCTTTGTATGTTTGATATGTCTTATAGGTATACACGTCTTTCATCAGAGTTATATTCTAGGCTTCTACAACGTTCAGGGAAGGTCTTCAACCAAGTTATTCACTCATTTGTTCTGAATCTGAACCATTAAGACTAGAGGAACAACTTTTGTCCATAGAAGGTGCATTATTCCTGATTACAAGTGTAATAACCCATAAAACAACCTGGAAAAAAATCCCTGGAGCAACGAAAAAAGGTAAAGAGAAAATATTAATGAGTGCGGTCAATAGAGAATACCTGAATCAGTGATGGAAGAAGCGCAATGCCATCGTGGAGTAGAGACCATCGGTAGAAACAATTTCGCTAGTAAAAAACATGAAAAGCGACAACAAGTATAGAACCAACAAGAAAAGTGCCCAATAGTCAACAAGAATCCTGCGAATAACGCTGGGATAACTCCCATATTCAGATAAGAAGAAACAGTCTGAGTCAAACCTCCTGTTTGGAAAAGCTGTGGATTCCAAGACAAAAAACCAAGAATAGAGAACGTGAAAAGTCCCCGCGAAGGGCCATAGAGCAATGCCAATGTGGGTTTGATATTTAAGATGTACATTGATTTTTAATTAACAATGTATGGATTTTAGTGTTTTTTTATTGATTAATGTATTAATTTCATTGTTTATATGAAAAAAAATGTTGGTTTCAATGAATCAATTTCATTGCTTTGTATATTTATTTAATTATGTTCTATATATTTCAATGATCCTAAAGTTAAGAATTGCTTATTGAAATTGTTTTGTGCATTACTCTTAGTATAATACATTAATTTCAAAAATTTTACAAGGGTTCTTGAATAAATTTAAATGCATTGGTTGCAACGTTATATATGTATCGTTTTTTTTTAATGGTGAACATTTACTTTATAGTTTGTGTCCTCTATTTGTTATAAATATATAGTTTGTGTCCTCTATTTGTTAGAATATCTTGGTTACAATCATGGTAGTGTAATTCATGTTACTATGTGTTCTCATAATTAAGACATGTACGATACAATGTTGATGATAAGATTAAAGTAAATATCTAAATCAAAACTAAATGAGGTTTATATATATATATATAT